>CACRXK020000950.1:0-63547 GCA_902702795.2 Paramuricea clavata | reverse complement strand
TTTCCACCAGCCCCCCCCCCCCATAAAGCTATAATGGTCCACGGCCAGGATCAGAGTTTCTGGTTATGTTGGTTGAAATCGCTGAGATATATTATTATTCAATGTTTATATTGTTAGCATTGTTGCCGTTGTAAATGATTAATGTTTTCCTTGGTTATGGTTATTCAAGTTGGGGAAATGTCTATATCAGTATTGATAACGGAAAAAATAGCAAATATTGAGGAAATAAGTATTGAATGAAAAAGCTGGTATCGCCCATCCCTAATCACATGACATCTTGAGGGGAATTCAGAATTCCCCCTTGCATTAAAGATCCAAATTAACCAAAAATAATATTTTTCTCTCCCTGTTTTCTGTCAAGAAAAATCGCTTAGACTGCTGTCATAAGACCGAATCGTTTCAGAAATTCAATAAACAATAGCGTGATTCCGATTTGGCGATTTTCTCGATGCATAGCCAACTACTTTCGATTCTCAAATATGCGAGATATTTTCAGAACAATTATTAGTAATATATAGAAGTTTTAGTATCGTGTCGGTAAACAATGCTATTCTGACCAATAGTTTAAGTTAGAATATTCTTATTTAATAGCGTTCCGGCATATGTTTATCAAACCGAATTATTTTGGAGCAAAAATTGTACATGTAAGCAATTTTACAACATGGTACATGAACTGCGAATATTTCTGGTCTGAGAACATACAGAATCACTCTGAATGTAAAGCGGTGGTCTCCCCGTTTAAGATACGAATAATTAGAATGAACTTACCTTTGAATGATCAATCGATTATCCAATATATCATTTTGCAATGAGGAGACAGTTTAGTTGGTATTATAAACACACCAACAAACACCAGTCGATCAAAATCACAGCAAAAATGAATTTTCCTGCGGAAGTAGCGTAATAATAAGGATGCAAATTAGTATACAAATTTGCATAGGCATAGCACTATAAATACGAGTGAAAATACTGTAGCGCCATCACGTTGTAGCAGACCGCCCACCGATATGGAACCAACGCCTGTTGCTAGTGGACAACTAAACCTCACGGAACAAGTTTTCTGACGATTCAAATCATATCTTGATTAAAAGGTTTCCAATTTAACCACCAATCTTACTGCAAAGGCCGACAGCAGATCTAAGCGTGTTAAGCGCCAAACTACAGGTCAACAACTCAAGCTTGCTGTTCCTCAGTTTCTTTTCAATGCCGAGGTACAAAATTCAATCGAAGAAAGTACAGAGTTATTGCAACACAAAAACGTCGATGGGGCTTTGGTAAAGCTCGAAACGGCTCAGAAATCTTTACATCTAAGGCAGAAGAAAATAAAACTTGCTGACAAAAGCGACGCTGGGTGGTTTAAAAGAGCGGCTACCATCACTTAGACATATTTTCTGAACATCAGTCGTATTTAGGATTTTCTTGGACCAATCCAGACGGGAGTACAGGATACTATAGATTTACTGTCTTGCCTCTTGGCCTTTCTTCAACTCCCTATATTGTTACGAAACTACTTCGTCCCCTAATTCGTCACTGGCGTGGTTTGGGTATATTAGCACTACAATATTCCTAGACGATAACATAGATATGGAAAATTCGCCTGAAATCTCCCACGAATATGCCAAAATTATCAAATCAGATCTTTGCATGTCAGGTTTAGTTGCCAATGACGATAAATCAATATGGGTACCAACTCTATGGGTACCAGAATATAACTTGGCTAGGTTTGGATTGGCGTAAACGGCACGATCGCCATTGCATCACATCGCCTATAGAGAAATTAAATTCTGCAATAACTACCATTCTTAATCAGCATCGAATCACAGCCAGGCAATAGCGAGAGTAGTGGGACAGATAATTTCGACTGGCCCAGTTACAGGGAATTTGGCCCGTATCTTGTCCAGACATTGCCAAGTGTCTGTTGCATGTGCAGATAATTGGGACACAACATTTCTAATTGTACTGTAAATTGACGACTACTGTCTCCAAGAACTACAGTTTTGGATAACAAACTTAAAATTAGTTAATGTTCGACCTTTTAAAGAATCATCTTCCAGTAACCGAACGATTTGTTCAGCGTGTGGGGCCATCATTTTGGGGACAAGTCATGTGGCACCATAGACATCTTATATACATATACACTACATAGCGTATCTCCTTTAGTAAAATTGAAGCCAAGAATATTCCAGCGGTTACCCCCATTTGAATAGATGGCGGCCATGTTGAAGTTTCCCACTCGCTAATAAACACTTAAAAAACAACAATAACTTTCATCATTTGAATAGTTTAAAAATGTATTTGGAATAGGTTTAACTTAATGTTTAAGTCCCCTGTTTAAGAAATAGAAAACATACCAATTTTCTCATTTCATGGGAATACCCTGAGCCTTCAATCACGGCTTCAATTTTTGAATTGCAGAATAATTAGATGCACTATCTAGTGTATATAAGATATCTATGTGTGGCACACAGAATGCTCACACAATCTGAACAAGAGACAAGTTCAACCATAGCCTATCAAATGGGAGATGCTGTGAAACCATTTGAATAACAATATAACTCATTATCTATGTTGGCCAACGTGTATTCATAAATCTGGTCTTTCACCGTCACGTGTGTATTGCATTTTTACCCAACTAACCAATAGCAATGTTTTAGGAAAGTCACCTATCCGTGACTCGAACAATAGGGAAACTGGAAGATATTGCTATTGGTGGATTTGGCAGAAATACAATACACGTGACGGTGAAGGACCATATTTATGAATACACGTTGACTAAATGCGGATTTCCATGCAGTGGAAAGAGTCGCGCGATCGACTTTTTCGACGACTTTGGTGGATTTGGCAGAAATACAATACACGTGACGGTGAAGGACCATATTTATGAATACACGTTGACTAAATGCGGATTTCCATGCAGTGGAAAAAGTCGATCGCGCAACTTTTTCCACTGAATTCGAATGGAAATCCGCCTTAACACAGATAATGACTTTTGGTATAGATTTAAAGTTTGTTCGTTCACTGCAACCAGGTATATCAATCATGTTTCGCTCGCTACTCTGGTTAAATAAATGATTACAAAGCCCAGTCGAATTGTAATGAAGACCCAACGTTTCGACACTCCAGTCTAGTGTCTTCATCAGGGGTGATCTAAAACTGCGATCGTGGCTTCTTAAATACCCAAGGGATGACGTCACCTGCCAAGAAGATGCATATATTCCTCTGGCAAATAGGCACCGTCATCCCTATTCAAAGCATGATGACTCATATTTATATGCCACGCTTCAAGGCAAAGTCTTTGACCATAGCAATTGTTTGTGGTAATTAGCTTTAGAGTTTTCCCACGCAATCTCGTGTTTGGTGTAACACACATGTTCGGCTAAAGCTGATTTTCCCTTGTCTAAAGTTGAAACAGCCTTTTGATGCTCTTTTAGCCGTGTACCAAACTGGCGTTTAGACTGACCCAAATACTCTTTCTCGCAGTCACCGCATGGTATAGAATATACAGCATGAGTTTTCTGATTTGTTTTAACAGGATCTTTTGGCTTTGTGAAAATATGGCCTAAAGTCAAATAGGGTTTTAAGGCAACCTTAATATTACAACATTCACGATTTAAAATGCACATTGTTTTTCTATTATTCATTATCTGAAGGTAACCTCCTTAAGGCACTTAGGCACTGTACGTTTCTTTTTAATTAATTAAACAACAATAAGTTAGAGACTTCAATGACGTTGTCAAACTCACTGATTTAATGCCTAGGACTGGATAATCCATTTCTATTCAATGAGACAATTTTGAAGCCGGAATTTTATATTGAGAAGAGATTTTAATAAATGATAATTGTTTTACAAATCAAATGATAAGGTGTTTAAAATAGTTTTTATATCAACTGAAATGGTTTTTTGCGAAAGCAATCTCGTTCCCAGAGTATGCCTGTTCGCGGGTTATGTAGTGGCATGACATTACATAACCCGCGAACAGGCATACGCTGGGAACGAGGTTGTTTCGAAAGTTGAAAGATATTGCTTTCCACGCTTCTTCTAATGAGTTTTAGAACGTTCTAAACATAGATAATGAGGGTTGAAGCGGCAATATTGATATGACCTCATTAGTTATTCACTCGCAAATTAAACATCAGAAAGAACGGCCACTGAGGACCAGTTTCTATTTGGACAATGTACATATCCTTTCATACTTAAAACCAAAAGCGCTAAGAACTTTTTCTAACGTGCACGTCAACACCAAAACAGTAGTTTTGTGACGGTCCCTCTAATATTGCCGCCATTGTTTCAGTTATACATAACAGATCTATTATCTAGTCATAGCTTTGAGATCAGCGGCCAACTCCCTATAGCGCTCTGTCTTGAAATAGCGATGGAAATTAGTCACATATATACACAGGGAAAAATCAAAATACCATTAATGCAAAACAGTTAAACATTATGGTTATTACCACATTACCATTTGGATAATTTATAGTAACCAATAATGTATAGGAGTTTAGTTTTTCCATGAATGGTATAAAAATTCAGTTTTTCCATGAATGGTAAAAGTTCAGTTTTTCCATGAATGGTAAAAGTTCAGTTTTTCCATGAATGGTATTAAAGTTCAGATTTTCCATCAATGGTAAAAAAGTTCAGTTTTTCCATCAATGGTATAAAAATTCAGTCTTTCCATGAATGCTAAAAGTTCAGTTTTTCCATGGTTTCTACATGGTAAATCTTTAAAAACCCTTGAAAGCTCATTATTTGAAAATTTTTTTCCTGTGATATACGGCTACTATCCATCACCACATTTCTATAAGCTTATTATTATTATGGATATTTATAGCATTATCATTTCGTGCTTGATTTAGGAGCTGATTACATGGACATTTTCAACTCGGGTAAAATTTCAACCCAGTCCGGACTACGTAAAAAACCTTGTAAAACAAAGCTCCTGACAAAGTTTCAACCCTAATACAAATTTCAGCTCGGGTTGAAATTTCATCCTCCGGGGTTTGAAGTACCCCGGATGAAAGTTTCATCTCCGTTGACCGGCTTGAAAAATCGTAATGTACAATCGACAAGAAATTTCAGCCTGGGTTGAAAAACAATCGATAAAATATGTTTATGTGGCTTAATTTTTGTGGCTAATGCAACCATAATCTCGCACGCGAAGTCACATATTCGACACAAGCAATGTTTTTAATGATTTTAAAAAGGAAACAGCTCTCTTTCGAGACTAAAATTTTAAGCTCAGCCCGAGCGGAAACTTGCTATGTAAAATAATTTCAGCTCGGTTAACTGGATTGGAATTCAGTCTGGGTTGAAACGTCTTCATGCAATTGGCCTCCCATACATCTTTTATTACGTAAATGTGTGCTGCCTTTTCCCTTTCAATGCTAATGCTAAACAAATCAATTGCCCTTGTCTATACAATTACTGCTATGACTATATGTTCTTATTTATTTAAGGAATATTTCACACTTATTTATTTAATTATATATATAGTTTGTTTTAATTGTTATGATTATTATTGTTACTTTACGCGGAGTATTGATAATATGAAATTACAGTTATATTATGTGCGCGATTATTGATCCAAACAAGCGGTTAATTGTAAATTACTTTAAATTACAGTAGATTTACAATTGTTCAATTAGTTCAATATCTATACATGCATGCGACGGGTAGCCTATATACAATGCATGATATGGATTTTTTCAAATGTTCATGGCTACACAGAAAAATATTTTGCTCATAATAATAGCCTGCAATAGTTTCCCTTAATATTATTTTGTGTTTTTTGCCTGTAAGATAATGCCTGTAATGTGTGGCTGTATTCTCTGACCGTGTAAGAAGTGTTAAATCCTTGTTATCAAATGCATGTTTATGTTTACATATAAACATTTTCATAACCAATGCCCCGATTATCCAACAAACTATTGCGTGGTAAACCGCGCTCTACCACCGACACAGCAAAGAGAGATGGACTTATTTTATGAGAAAGAAACATCAAGACGGTTATCAAAATCACTCCTACAAGATCAAAGTTTCAATTTCAATTAGGTTAAAATTCATGATGTCTGGATGGCTGTTGAACATACACGCCTTCTTTCTAGCTGCGGGAAGCCTTTCTCGACAAGACCAGCTCATGACCTTTTCGTGGCCTAACAATAGGAAGGCATAATGAAGTTGCAGGTGAAACGGCTGAGACCAGAAGTGAAGCATGTGCTGCATGCATGATGTTATACAAGATTCATCAATTTCATCACTCTCACGTGAAGTCATACTGCGAAGTACAGCCAAAAACCAAGATAAAGCCCGGCTAAACATCAGGGGCCGGGAGTATGAAGGCGGGATAGTAATTTTTTCAAACTTTCTGAAACTGTCTGTTGATGGTACAACCCAGATTAACTGAATTGATCATTCATAAATTAAAGTTTCTGTTTATTAATTGCGAAGTCCATAGCATATCCACAGTTTTATAGCGTTTCAAGGAATTTTTCAACGGATGAAAAGAAACCCAGCTTCAAAGAGAAAAAATTTCGGAACCGGCAGTAACATTCACTTTTAGATTTGAGAGTTTTTCACCAAACGCATCGAGCTACCTGAATACCAACACACCCTCACTTTACAGACAGCACGGAAATGGAATATCTTCACGGCACCTGTAATTGTATTCTCAACAACTGGTTTAACGGGAAGGGAGACTGATATTGACTATAAATGCCTGGCGGAATTACTGGCAAAAAAGGAGGGCGAATATGGCATCACATTGGCATGGATATATAAGATCACCGGCCGGCCAACAGTCGACCTGTAGCAGGCCTCGAATTTCCCTGAAATCAATCGACGGCAATGGTGCTAAAAATTGCCGTAGAACGTAACAGCTGTCTACGGCAATTTTGGCAGTTTCCACGGCATTTTTCAAATTACTGTAAAAACTGAACTTTAATTTTATTGTTACTTTGGTTTTTGACAAGCTATAGAAACATGTCTACGTATTTCTTCAGTGTTTTTTTTTCGAAGAAAACTGAGACTAAAACGCATTATTTGATCAACATCTGAATTCAAGTATCAAAAATTCAAAATAGTAATGCACAGTGAATAGTATAAAAATTGCACTATACGGCAAAAAATTGCCGTCGTTGCTGCAATGATCCACCGCATTTTGTTCTCCCTCTACGGCAATTGCCGCGATAAAATTCGAGCCCTGACCTGTAGTAACAAGTCTAAACCCAGTGTTTTAGTGAATCAGTATGAGAATCAATTCAAAAGATAAAGTTTTAATCCTTTTTTTGTGGCCTTGAACACACCATAAAGGAGGGACTGGTGATGACAACGTCTTTAAAACACTTCGCTATCATAGCATCGCCAATAATAGAATTGGGAATTGAAATAACCTCTCATATAAGAAGAAATGCACTTAAGGTAAATATTTGCAAAATTGCATTATTTGTGCAGAAAATGTTTTAACTTGAAATCATCATACATTATACTGTGCATGCTAAGACAATTTCCAATACAGAAACAAGGCTGCTTCAAGTTTAGTTTTGGAAATCATTAGACATTATAGAGATCTACCCTGCACGAGTCTAGGCGGTCATTTATTACCTCCACCTGAAGGTTATGTTTTTATTCGCATTTCTGTGTGTCTGTGTACGTTTGTCAGTCGACAAAATGACTAAAAATATATTACTGAATTGTATTACTACGAACATATGTGAAACTAATGGACATGGTCCAAGGGAAGAACGAATAAATTTTGGTTAAATTTGCATGAAAAGTCGATGAGAAATTAGTAAAATTTGTATTGCTCTGCCGGGCCACAGTAAACAGAATGCAGTAATTAGCATGTTGTATAATTTATGCAAGACACATAACTTAATTCACTGATGGAGATATGCAGTCTGCGAGTGCTCTCTAGTACCACAATACTTTTAATCCCGGAACAAGGTGTGCCAATGCTTTAAGTTTACTTTTGGGTGTTTCATTTTCCTCACTTTCTTCATCACTTGATGTTTCATTTTCCTCACTTTCTTCATCACTTGATGTTTCATTTCCCTCACTTTCTTGATCACTTGATGTTTCAGTTTCGTCACTTTTTATCTTTGAAAACCAAATCCATCTTAAGTTAGGCAAGGTTGGCAATACGTCAGTTAAAGCATCTAGACCTGCTAGGGTGATCTTAGAGCGCTTTAAGTCAAGTTCCTTTAAATATTTCAATTTTCCTACAGCATGAAACAGGTGTTTCTGGCATTCATCATCAAACTCAATATTTCCAAACACTAGCTTTTCCAACAACTGCAGTGATGGTAACACCTCAGCTAAAGTTACAGCGTCAGTTTGGGTAATCTTAGACAACCGGAAAACAAGTTCCTTTAAATATTTCAATTTTCCCACAGCATGAAACAGGTGTTTCTGGCATTCATCATCAAACCCAATATCGTCCAACATTAGCTTTTCCAACAACTGCAGTGATGGTAACACCGCAGCTAAAGTCACAGCGCCAGTTTGGGTAATCTTAGAAAACCATAAATCAAGTTCCTTTAAATATTTTAATTTTCCTACAGCATGAAACAGGTGTTTCTGGCATTCATCATCAAACTTAATATGTAACGCCCTCTCAGTCGTTTATCTTGGGTTGCTATGCATGTTAGTCGCCCGCTTTTAGGAACTTAAGATTCGCCAAGTGGCATGCTTACAGTCGGCACACAAGTCGTAAGTACTGCTATATTTTGCTGTATATTTTGAATCTTCCTTTTGTAATTTTAGCTTATTTTGTTTATATTGTAGTTTGACGGTTCGTAGAAGATAAATATAGTACACTTTTAAAGTCCTGTCGTCACAGTTGTTGTGTATCTATAACTATAAGATAGCTTGATCGGTTATCGGCCATAAATCCATACGAGCCGTAAGACCTGTGTCGTATTTGCACTACCAAGACGGTAGATACAGTCAAAGACTTGTCTATAGTAGCGAGAATATTCTACAATGAGCTTTCGTAGTCACGAAACGAGCGAAAATATCGAAAACCCGCTCGTAGAGCCAAGCGAAGCTATACTACACGATGCAAAACAAGATGCCTGCGAACAGGCAACTACAGCACAGGAAACCCGAGAGCGTAAAATGACAGAGAAAGGTAGAGAATATGTCTGTTCGTTGAAAAGAAAAGCAGCCCTCGATATCAAGGAAGAGTTTTTGAAAGAACTGTTTAATTTTGAGAAAAAGATTGCAGATTTCAATGGTGTTGTTGAACTTAATAAACAAATAACATTGTCATCAGGGAAAATGAATTTTGTTAGCAAGGCCCTTGATGAATGGTTGAAATTATCCTTAGATGAGAATGAAATTCGCGAAGTCATAGAAATGCGTACATTTCTGTCCGATAAATTGTTGAGCACCCAGAGCTGGGCTCAAGAATATGCAGTGAAGTTTAGTCAGCAAAAGCAAGAAACAATTTCTACAACATCCCGACGAAGTAGTAGCAACAGCAGCCATATAGACACCTTAGTTAACCTTAAAGCAAGAAAAGCAGCTTTAGGAAAAAGAATGCAATATTTTCAGTTAATATCCGAGCAGGAACGTAAACTTGAGCAGCTAAAGATGCAGGGAGAATTTGAGGAAGTCTCAGCACAAGAAAGTGTGTATGAAACGCTTACTGAAACAGGAAACATTTTGGGTACCATTTCTAATCCAGCCCTGCCCACAGAGAAACACAATATCATGTCCACCTTTCTTGAAGAAGCCACCAACATAGCCAGCATTCCCACAGAACAAAGAGTGCCGGAGGCCACAGTAGAACAAGATGAGCCACGCGCAGTACATCCCTTTCCCGAGGCACTGATCCAATCTCCATACCAACCTGTTGAGGATCGACCGGATTCATTATCAGAAATCGATAGTGTATCTCAAGTACAACCCCCATTCCACGCAGAACAGCCCTCACCTCAAGTGCAATACCCTCTCCACACAGAACAGTCCCCACCTCAAGTGCAATACCCTCTCCACACAGAACAGTCCCCACCTCAATTGCAACGCCCTTTCCACACAGAACAACACTCACCTCAAGTGCAACACCCTCTCCACACAGAACAGTCCCCACCTCAAGTGCAACGCCCTTTCCACGCAGAAGAACACCCACCTCAAGTGCAACACTCTCTCCACGCAGAACAGTCCCCACCTCAAGTGCAACGCCCTCTCCATGCAGAACAGCCCTCACCTCAACTGCAGCCCCTATTCCAAGTGCAACTCCCACTTCACATAGTACAACCCCCACCTCAAGTGCAACACCCTCTCCACACAGAACAGTCCCCACCTCAAGTGCAACCTCCACTCCACACAGTACACCCCCACCTCAAGTGCAACACCCTCTCCACGCACAACAACCCCCGCCTCAACTGCAGCCCCCATTCCAAGTACAACCCCCACTTCACAAAGTGCAGCACCCACCTCAAGTGCAACGACACCTCTACGCAGAACATCTCCCACCTCAACTGCAGCCCTTATTCCAAATACAACCCCCATTCCACACAGTGCAGCCCCCACCTCAAGTACAGCCACCACTCCACGCAGCTCAGTTCCCACACTATGCAAGTAACCTATCCATTCCATTTAATTCCCCAGGTACCCTTGGGAGCCAGCCGAATCTCCACCCAACACCAATGACTCTTCACACCACACCACCACAAGATGTATCGAATCGGATAGCTGACGCCCTCGTATGCAAAACCAACAGCAGCGTCTTCCCCAGAGCAAACCAGGGATCTTCACGGGATCGGAAGAAGACAAAACCACTTTCTTCCTGTGGCAAAATGCCTTTGATGCTTTAGTAGACTCTGTTCATATACCTGCCAAGCAAAAGTTGTACTTATTAAATCAACACTTGGCCGGAAAGGGGAAAAAGGTTGTCGAGCAGTTGCAATACATGGTTGAACAGCCAGAAGTTGCTTATACTGAGGCTCGGAAGATACTTAAAGAAAGGTTTGGGAACAACGGGATAATTGGTGTAAATTTTGAAAAACGCTTGGCTACTTGGCCTAAAATAAATCCTGGTGATGCTGGTGCATTGCAAGAATTTAGTGACTTTCTTCGTCAAGTTCAAATTGCAAGCAAGCACATAGTGAGTTTGAAAGTCTACAACTATCCCTCACAGATACAACCACTGGTAGAGAAACTCCCTAGCTGGTACAAGTCGAAGTGGTCTGAGAGAGTGATGAAATTTCAAAAGGTCAATGGAAAGGAAACATTCCCTTCATTTGAAGAGTTTGTAAACCACGTGAGTCACGAGGCAGAACGAGCCAACATCCCTCAGCTATCTCCTATCACCGTATCCACACCTAAGAAGGCTAGAGATACAAGCAGGCGCCGCCCGCCTGCAACCTTCATTACTGCTCTTGCATCATCAGCATATGAATCAGGCTCTCACGATTCGTCACCATCCGATATCTTAGACTACCCACTAAACCAACGATGTTCTGTTTCTACCACGAAAGATCTTCTAATTCTTTAAAGGACTGTGAAAAGTTTCAGAAGTTAGGTTTTCCTGAGCGCAAGGAATTTATAATGTCCCATCGGATTTGTCTAAGGTGTGTAAACTCGGACAAGCACATTGCTAGAAACTGTGACCAAAAGGAAGTAGAATGCAAGATTTGCAAAGGGAAACATTCCACGTGTCTTCATAATCCAGCGAAACATGACAGTAATAATGATGACCAAGTAAAGACTTCTTGCACGAAGGTTTGCGGGGAGAATCAAGCGGGACGATCCTGTGCTAGAATTATCCTTCTTCAAGTATTCCATCAGGATGATCCCACATGATGATCCCACACGGGTACCCACCTACGCTGTATTAGACGATCAGTCTACCGATGTCTTTGTGACAGATGCCTTGTTGGAAAAGATTAACACTGGCGGCCCTCAGATTTCGCTTGAAGTCAACACCATTGTGGGAGTTAACAGCATCCACACCCGTAAGGTATCTGGTCTATGCGTGCGAGACGTCGAAGGTCGGCATCAACCCATGAAAGTAAACCATGCTTATTCAAGAGAAGATATACCAGCAGATAAGAACGACATCGCAACACCCAAAATTGCCCACCAGATTGCACACCACATTCACTACCGCCCTGACGTAGAAATCGGGATGCTTATAGGCCGTAACGTTCCCACTGCATTTCAGCCGCTTAACATTATCTACGGGATAGAAGACGAGCCGTGGGCATAGCAATATAAATTCGGATGGACAATAATTGGAAGAGTATGTCTAGACAACAACCCAAGCAGAAATAAGGCAACAGTGAATTGCGTCTCTGTTAACGAGAAAGAAGATCGTCGTGAAACCAAACTGGAAGACCACGCACGTGTCGTAGATAGCTCCCGGAGTAAAGACATGACGTCACCGAAAGAGATAAAAGAAATGATGCAGCTGGACTACAATGAACTCCACTACGGTCGTAACGTTCGCGGCACAGAACAAACAGAGTCTGCAGAGGACGTGCGTTTTAACAAGATCCTAACTGAAGGCATTCACAAAAACGCCCAGGGCAATTGGCAAATGTCCCTCCCTTTCAAAGCGGATGAGATACGCTTGCCAAACAATCGGGAATATTGTCTGACTAGGTTATTGAGTCTCAAGAAGAAGATGCAGAAAGATGAGAAACTGTGCACGGACTATGTGCAATTCATAGAAAACACCATCAACCGCAATCACGCTAGCCGAGTACCAGACGAAAAATTACAAGTGTCAGAAGGACGGGTTTGGTTCCTTTCCCATTTCCAGGTATATCACCCCAAGAAACCAGATAATATAAGGGTGGTGTTCGATTGCAGTGCTGTTTATCGAGGCGATTCCCTTAATAAACACCTTTTACAAGGTCCTGATTGGATGAAAGCTCTGGTGGGCGTTTTATCGCGGTTTCGAAAAGAAGAGGTTGCAGTTTCTTGCGACATCGAGCAAATGTTTCACAACTTTGCAGTGAATCCCGAGCACAGAGATTTTCTGAGGTTTCTCTTGTTCAAGGACGGTGATATAAACCAACGCATAGTTGAGTATCGCATGAATGTTCATTTGTTCGGAGCTGTGTCATCCCCTGGTGTAGCAAATTTTGGGCTCATGGCTACAGCAAAGGAAGGTAGCCAAGAATTCGGCGAAAATGCCAGAGATTTCCTTGAGCAAGAGTTTCACGTTGATGACGGCCTCAAATCCTTTGCGAACCCAGAGGAACCGATAACTACAGTCAAGAATGCGCAAGCCACCTGTGCATCCGCCAACCTTCGACTTCATAAGTTTGTTAGCAACAACAAGGTCGTCCTGGAGGCAATATCGAACGGAGATCGTGCGAATGACCTAAAAGATTTAGATCTACGTCACGACGCTTTACCAATCCAACGTTCCTTGGGAACCTACTGGTGCATCGAGTCCGATACCCTGGGATTCCGAATACAGATCAAGGACAAACCCTGTACACGCCGTGGTATGCTGTCTACAGTGTGTTCGGTATACGATCCGCTCGGAATAGTGGCGCCAGTAATTCTAATTGGAAGACAAATACTTCAGGATTTATGTCGAGACAACTATGGCTGGGCCGATCCTGTTCCAAACGAGCTCCTCAGCCGTTGGGAAAAATGGAGATCCGACCTTCACCTAATCGAGCAACTAAAGTTACCTAGATGTGTCAAACCAACTGGCTCTGGAAAACCTACCAAAATTGAAATACATAGTTTCTCTGATGCAAGCGATGTAGTAATTGGACAAGTTTCAAATCTACGCTTGACAAATGCCGAAGGTCAAATACGCGTGAGTTTTCTCATGGGAAAGGCACGCGTGGCTCCCTTGAAGTTGATGTCAACCCCCAAAATGTAACTCACAGCGGCCGTAGTATCAATAAATGTTTCCAGCATGCTCATGTTATAAAGAGACCGAAGAGTTCTACCATACCGACTCCACAGTAGTTCTCGGGTACATCAACAATGAAGCAAGAAGGTTCCACACTTATGTCGGAAATCGAGTGCAGTACATCCGTGACAGATCAAAACCTGAACAGTGGCGACACGTTGCTGGAGAACTTAATCCAGCAGACGAAGATTCACGTGGTCTTACAGCGACAGAATTGCTACAGAATTCCCGTTGGTTCGTCGGTCCCGAGTTTCTGTGGCAAGAAACCGAGCAGACCCACCCACAACTCAGAGTCGAGCTAGATCCCAACGACCAAGACGTCAGGAAGGAAGTGACCACAGTGCTAACCACCCAACAAGTCAGGAGAGATTTCCCAAAGGTCCTTGAAGCAGACCGTTTCAAACACTCCTCTTCCTTCTATCGATTAAAGCGAAGCATCGTATGCATGCAGCGAATGATCGAAAGAAAACGATCTGACAAACAATACAATTGGAGAATACAAGAAGGACCACCAACTGTTAGAGAGCTTGAAGAAGCGGAGAAATCAATCTTGAAATCTATTCAGTACAAACATTTTTCTGCCGAGGTTGATGATATGCAAAGGCTAGCCGGTAACGAGTACATCTCTCAAGATAGACAATCCGCCAAAGTGAGGAACTCCGCTTTGAAACGTACGTCAAGTTTGCACAAGTTGGATCCCTTCCTAGACGGTGAAGGTATTCTCAGAGTCGGCGGCAGGCTAAAAAATGCAACAACGCCTTACGAAGTTAAATACCCTGTACTCATCCCCAAGAACGACTACGTGACAAACCTGCTGATACGACACCGTCACGTTGCCCAGAAACACCAAGGATACGGTATAACCCACAACGGAATAAGACAAGCAGGATACTGGGTCATTAACGGACGTACAGTAATATCACACGCCATCCATGGCTGCGTCACGTGTCGAAGATTACAAGGCAAGTCCATAGAACAGAAAATGGCAGACCTACCAAGCGAACGTGTAAATCCTGCACCACCATTTGCATATACCGGCATGGATGCTTTTGGCCCGTTTTTTATTAAAGAAGGCAGAAAAAAGCTCAAGAGATGGGGTATCATCTTCACGTGCTTAGCCTCTCGAGCAGTCCACCTAGAAACCCTCAATTCGATGAACACAGACTCATTCTTAAACGCGTTAAGAAGATTTATTAGTCGACGTGGCAACGTACAAGAATTACGATCAGACCAAGGCACAAATTTCATTGGTGGAAGAAACGAATTGACAGCAGTACTCGAAAGTCTCGATAACGATGCTATCAAAGGATTCCTCTCCAACAAAGGCTGCGATTGGATCAAATGTGCGATGAACGTGCCCTTGGCTTCTCGCATGGGAGGTGCTTGGGAAAGACTTATTCGTACTGTGCGCTCTGTGCTTTCAACACTTTTGTTTAGCCATGGAACACAGCTCGACGATGAGTCGTTAAGAACTCTGATGACAGAGGCAGAGAGCGTGGTGAACAATCGTCCATTGACGGTGTGTAACTTGTTAGAGTCGGGAACGCACATGTAAATCTGACATAATCCTACAGCCACCAGGCGAATTTACGAGACCAGACCTCTACAGCCGCAAGAGATGGAGAAGAGTACAATATTTGACCAATCAGTTTTGGCAAAGATGGCGAAAAGAATACAGCAACATGCTACAGTGCGAAAGAAAAAAGTGGACACGTCAGCGCAGGAATAGCAGAGTAGGGATATTGTCATCGTGCGTGACGACGATCTTGCCAGAAATAACTGGCCACTTGGAAAAGTCGTAGAAGTCTATCCCAGCGACGACGACCTCGTACGCAAAGTACGAATCCTCGTAAGTCATGGAGGTAAATTGAGTCATTTGGACAGACCTGTGCATAAATTGGTTCTTATCGTTGCCCAAGAAGATGGTGAAAAAGAGAACATTTGATCCCAGAGCAGACCGAGACCGGGCATGGTTCCCCATCGAGGAGCCTTTCGTTAGATAAATATTTAACAAGAGACATTACAGTGAACTTTATTAGATTAGGACAAGAAACATCAAACTTATTGCATGTACGTTCATATTTGTTAGTTGTTCATACGATTATCATTGTCTGAGGGAGCCATGTTACTCCCTCTCAGTCGTTTATCTTGGGTTGCTATGCATGTTAGTCGCCCGCTTTTAGGAACTTAAGATTCGCCAAGTGGCATGCTTACAGTCGGCACACAAGTCGTAAGTATTGCTATATTTTGCTGTATATTTTGAATCTTCCTTTTGTAATTTTAGCTTATTTTGTTTATATTGTAGTTTGACGGTTCGTAGGAGATAAATATAGTACACTTTTAAAGTCCTGTCGTCACAGTTGTTGTGTATCTATAACTATAAGATAGCTTGATCGGTTATCGGCCATAAATCCTTACGAGCCGTACGTAAGACCTGTGTCGTATTTACACTACCAAGACGGTAGATACACCCCCTTTGAGATCATTGAATATCCGGTAAATAGTAGCCAATCAAAGTAAGTTTTGTTAATTAGATTACCAGAGGTTATTAACAACAACAAACTGTTTCTCGCGCAATTTTACGCCTGTACCTTTCACTAGGATTCCAAGGTCTAAACTTTAATCTAAAATAATGCATGGTCGTTTTTTCCCTAAAGTGTTCTAATATTTAAAACATAGTTCCGTTTGTATATTGCTGTCTTGTTCGTAAACATTGCCGTTTTAAATTATGTAACTATACTATAAAATATAACTGTAACTAAATATATAAAATTTTATTCTCTATTAGTTAATGTATTTTATACATTTATTTCCAAAATATAACTGTAAGATTTAAGGAAACGTATTTAGGTTTTGAACAAACACTATTTATTAAAAGTGTCGAACAATAGCAGGCTAAGAAACAACATTAATCATTATTGCGTGAAGTCTGTCATTTGCTCAATAATACAATTAACTCAATAGACAATTCGAAAACCCGTGGCCGCGGCATCGCTTCTGCCGTGTTTAATAACTACATTTTTTGGTAAAAAGCTCTTGTAATAATATATGTCACTAGTTGAGACTACCAAAAAGAAAGTCTCGAAGAGAGAGCGGACTTCGGTCAAAGAACACGCAAACGACTATTGCAAAATTTCCAGGCGTAAATTCAAAGTGCCCAGGTGTTCTAAGAACGACTTTCCTCGACGGCGTCTGTTTTAATAATTTGCCCATTGTCTTGGCTTAATCAAGACCAGATTGTTGAGGCAGAAAGCCTTGGGTTGACAGGGAAGTATTTGGGAGAAATGTTCGGAGGCATTTGACAATCAACTGCTTTATACTAGTGGATTCACTCCCTGTGTCTCAACGAACGTCTCGCTGGGCTAAGTTGTCAACGTTTGAAAACACACACAAAAGTCTCGAAGATTTCTGCCGCAAGTGATGCAAACGCGGTTAGATAAATTGTCAGCCTGAACAAGACTTATTTTACCCTCTCTGCAAAGATCAGCAAGGCATACGTCGAAGTTTTCCCTTGTACTTCTTTGGAAAAGGTTTATAGCTAACGAACACAAAGTATTGGTATATTAAACTTTTATCAAATCCCCTTGGAAATACAGTTAATATTGCTAGCCTTCGCTCATCCTTCAACGTTAATTTAAATTGAAAGTTTCTCAAATGCATCCAGTTACTTCTTCGAAGAGATAAACAAAGTCATGATTTAATACGCCACTGATTGAATGCCAGCTTTAAAATTACATTGCGCAATGTCGTACGAGTTAAATATTTGCACGATATTAACTCATGGGGCACTTCTGACCAATGGGAATTTTGCGTACACTCCGTACGCATAAATCGACTTTTTACTAATAAAGGTCGCAGGCCGTTCCTCCCAGCCTCTGCCTAACAACGGCCTGCGAGCAGGCTAGGTCGAGGGCTACTTAGACCGGCATTCCTCGCGGGCTTCTATGCTTGTGACTTCATTATGCATAAGGTCAATTTAACACGCAAAGGTGTCTACTTATACGGGCAATTACCTTAATTGTATTAAAATGAAATTCGCGTCGTACTTATATTCGCTCAGCTTTAAATTCGCGCTATTTAATTTCGCACACCTTGTTGAGACTTATTGAGGCAGCTTTAAATTCTCGCAAGTAATTTTGCATGTTCGTTCTTTTGGATTTGTTTAATTAATAGAGCTATTAACACTTAGCGCATTTATAATGAGTATTTTTTTAAGAAAAGCGATTAGGTGGCCTCAAGAATGGCTTCAAAATTATGTAATGTAAGCAAAATTCATGATAACAATAAAGTGTGTGTTCAAAATGCAAACAAGGACTAAATGAGTTATTGTATGGTTCTCGTTTGCGTAATACAATAACAATAATTTTTATCACCATTCCCATACATTATATACGTTCGTAAATGGTTTTGCATAACATTATATTTTAAAAGTCAAACAAAAGTTTAGATAAAGTGACCCTCTTTTCGTTGTGACTCCTCCAATTCCGGCGCTTGCACCTGGTTGTTGTCAACCTTTGACGACAATATCAATGTTTGGAGGATCTACAGCAACACACTTCGTGGAACATGAAAATATCACGACTGAAATTGTCCAGGATGAAGCCATTTTTTATTTTTAATGTTACCAGGACAACTTAAAACATATGCCAAATGTGTATATGCGTTAATAAATCAACTGATTCGCATTACTAACAATGAGTGCCTCATATTACACCACAAAGCTTTTCGCGTGGGTTATATTTCGCGCAGTACTAAAATTCACGCACCCAAGTAAGGTGTTGTTATTTGTTAAAACTGCGCTGTGTACTTTATTTTTTTACTCGTTGTTGGCTTGTTCATATTCAGTATATTGTATTCAAAATTCAAAGGAACTTATGCAGCCATTCAAATTTCGGATTTTAAGATTCGACGCACTAATTCAACACGAAAGAAAGCCCCAAGTGCGACACAGTCTGTAATACACTGAAATATATAGACCACTGTAGCACTGTAGCAAATGACGCCCCCTCCAAGAAAAAAAAGAACAGAAAGTTCACCATCTTCGAGCATGCTTTCCAAGAAAACACTTGCTCTTTCGGTTAGTGGAACAAACTTTTACCATTGAAATGAATAAAACTGAAACGGTACCTCCGGTGGGAAATTTGAAGCCAAACTTGAAGCCCAGTCACAGTTTTTTTTCACGCATGCAGAGAGCGCATTTGATCCGACAAAATGACTATGTATTCCGGCAAACCGCCATATAATTTACAAGAAAAGGCTGTTTAGCAGCGCTCAAAGCTTTCTGTTAATGAATTCATTCGGAAAAACTTCTTTGTAGAACTTACTATTAGTTTTCCTTCTTATTTTTTCCTGATTATTGTTTATTTAGAGAGCTTTTTTTCAGCGACAGGAGCGTGCCGAGGTAGAATTTCAAGACATAGGCACGCATGTCTTAAGCCCACACACGCGTCTCTATGGGTCGGATTTGGATTAATTATAGAAAAATATAGGCTATCTATCTGAAGGCAGTGTTCCAGTTATAGTCATTTCAACGCCCTTTACCAATTCGCCTAGTTTCACCCCATCGCGGGCTTCATAATGGCCACTCCCTAGCTAGTCCCACTCTTGTCAGGGAAGCAGGACGTAATCAGCATAAATTCAAATTAATTTTTTACTTAACTGGGTCTGACGCATACTCGCTGAATTTTGTATTCTTGTTCAACCGATTTTCCACCGCATAACAGGAGTTATAATTATTAAAATATTATTGAGTTATTTAAAGTATTCTGTCTGGATTACTCAAGCTGTAAATACGTATAAATCAAGCGACGCCAACGATATAATATTTAAGTCTTCTAACAAGACATTAAAGCCCACAAATTCCATGACATAAACTCGAGGGCGTATTATATATGATGGCGAAAGCGAAGCCCTTTCCCGTTGATATAATATATTCACGCCCAGTTCATTAGCGTTACTCAGTGAAACATGAGAGCTTTTATGATTGGAGTTTTTTCGCAATACCTAACTAAAAATACATCCATGTGACAACCACACGCCTTTATTTTTCAGAAATTGTTTCCACATGAAGTATCCCAACGTCATCAAGTTTATATTAGTGTCAGATTAATATTAAAATGCGGTTAGATTAAGAATAGATTAGATTAGGATTAGAAGTTACGGTTAGTATTAGTTTGAATATTATGATTGAGAGCAATGGAGCTGTGCGCCATTATGGATCAATTTTGAATCTCTTTGATAATATCCATCATATGTTACATGAACGAATATACATTCCATTGACATTCACCGTCATTTCTAAATGTTTCCCTGTATTGATGATGCAATTCGAAATATAGAATAGCAGCAAAACAAAGAGATTTGCGCTCAGATTAATCACTGGCTGTCAAGATAAAACTTGGCGCAATCTCAATGGACCTATTCCCTAGTGAACAAAGTTTTTATCTACACAAGTTTAGACAAAAATTTCATCACAGCTTTCGTTGAAAAATGTTGTAAAATGCGGGTAATATAGCCCTGCGAAGTTTGCCGTTTTTCGATCATTTTGTATTATGCGCGGGAAATTGATACTTTTTTCAGAAAGCCGTATCAATTTCCCATGCGTAATACAAAATGAGTGAAAAACGGCAAACTTCGCAGGGTTATATTATCCGCATTTGACAACATTTCGCGACGAAACTTCGGAATATTACTAATTTTGTGATGCTCTTTCAAGCTGGGATGAAATTTTTGTCTAGACTTGTCTAGATCAAAATTTTGTTCATTAGGGAATAGGTCCATTGTGAAGCAACATGCATATCGTGGATAATCCAAGATGGCGGCATCAGTCAAATATTTTTCGGAATGTTTTCAGTCTTTCAAAAATCAAGCAAATAATGAAAATGCTGCAAAAGTCTTAATAAACAATTTTTGGAGCTCTATCAAATGAGCCTGACTAACTGCCAATGTTTTTTTTACCCAGAATTATTTTGAACCCAATTTTACACTTTGGAGTTAATTTGTTTCAAAATCGCCAGTCAAGTGGGAGTTAAATTAATTCCCTGCTTGACTTTGTATTATTTTTAATTTCTAACTGTGTTTCGAAAGTTCAATTTGGTTTCAGTACTGATGTAGTATGATTTCGGTATCGCATATTAAAACGGCGTGATATCATGTTAAATACTCGTACTCCGGATCAAGCAGCTATAATTATTACTGGCAGCGGTTCTGTGCTTACAGTTTTTTGCAGAATTTATTTTGACTTGCAGTTTTACAAAAAATGTGCAGTTTTAAATCCATTTCTGCAATTCTTAAAGAATCACAGTCGACCGAGATGCTTTCTACGCGCTTAAATTTTTGATTAGTGTTTTGTATTCTGCCATTCTATTAGCCACTTTAGTGACGAAAGATTGACATCCGAAGCGTATCCCTATCAATCTGCATCATTCTTAAACGATGTCATTATGTCATACTTTTCATAGCTGGAATATGTTAATAGATCATTGATATGGTTGAGATTTTGGCGTGCGTTTTTTTCTTTAGAAAGTTTTCAGTCAATTTATAGGGTAGATGGCTAATCATGGCTTCTGTATTTCCCGTTCGTGGGAGACTAACAAGCGAAGGTATACCGAAAGAATATCGCTGACCAGTTCAACAAAACTTGAACAACCGTCCTTTGGACTGAAAGAAAAAAAGCCTGAGAATATAAGGGCTTTCGCATAGCAAGTTTGCCAAAATACTGCTCCATCAAAGCATGGACAAACTGCGTGAACATAGTAGGCGATAGGGCTGGGATCTGGATTTCATGAAAACACCAGCGGGTAAATGTGGTAATTTGACACTATTTTTAGCTCCCCGTATATGTAAACATTCACCTAGCGCGCAAAGCATGACGGTCGAATGTGATTCTTTAATATTAAAACACAAATGTGCAGTCACCAAATTAACGAAAATACAACCTTAAAACAGTTTCCTTGTTTTCGTTGTGTATGTTCCAGAAAATGCCCTAAATGCTGTCAAAAATATAAATATTTTCTGGGAGACGAGCGAAACCCTGAAAAAGATGTTAATTGTGGGAGAACCAAAATTGAATGAAGAATATTCATGAATCCAAGTTACATGCATGTTTTCAAACAGTAGATAAAAAAACTTTGCCAGCTAAAAATTATTGTGGAACGCCTACCATGCCATAGCTCCCCCACACAAAATCGAGTTTTTCTGACCTTTGCTCCACCCAATCACACCTTTATTCTTCGACCAATATGCAGATTAAGAGTCTATCATAATTTACAACTATTAACGTTAGATATCTAATCCCCAGTCAAACACGTGATGCTTCATGGCATTCCTATTTTTGCAGTTCTAAATTTTTCGCTGATTTTTTCGGTGCACCACCACTACGTATTTTCAGAATTTGGATCTACAACATGGCCACAACAATGTGTGGCATTATTAAGAAGGTATACGCAGTTCTACTCTCGACTTGCAAGGAGCTTTTTCGGGCTAATTTGCGTATATTCTACCACGGTTAATAGAAAGAGGATGGTTAGGCTAGATGGACCAGGTGACAAATATGTTATTGTTCTTTTTTTATTTATGTCACGTGACGAGATAGTGGGTCGCTTCGCAGGGGTGTAATAGAAAATATATTGTTGACATGGCTTTGGTGATGTATCAATTTACGTATTTTCGATTGTACGCCTGATTTGATCACGGATTTGATTTATACTTTGAAGTTCGGAATGATCTGATCGTATTCACACGTTTTAAAGGTATTTTTTATTGGTTTTGAGATATAACCACGCTATGCAAGTGTATATTTTCTGTATCATATTCCATTCCCAAGTGTTCGAGGATTTTCATATTTAAAGACGATACTTTTGGAGTTTGTCCGGGAAAAACTGCTCTGCTTTTGGTCGTGAGAGTTCCGATAGACACAATGAACGATAAAAGACCTAGTGTTTTTAGGACGACGGATGGAGAACAGCTCGAGTAGAATTGCTAAGGCCGTTATTATTAAAGAGATCTGACCTCGGTGCGAACGTATTGGTGCGAAACAAACAAGTTAAGTAAATTTGAACTAATATTACAAATGTATCAGCCCAAATCATGTGCCTGTGCAGCTAGCCTGCGAGCAGGCTCTCTGGGTGAAAGAGAGCCTGCAAGGATCCCTTTGATGTTCGTGTGCATGCGTCCAATATGCGTCCAATATTTGGACGCAGAGCTCTGATTGGTTGATCATGAAAAATTACGTAATTGATATATCAATCAAATATATAGTGAACCAAGATGGCGGAAAGTAGAAATTCAAATGAATTGATCGAAGAAGCTTGTAGGAAATTGTCAGAGAAACTAAACTTCCCGTTCAAATTAAAAACCGAGCAACGCAATGCATTGGAGTCACTGCTTAACGGGAATGATGTTCTTGCTGTTTTACCAACGGGATACGGCAAGAGTCTGATATTTCAGTTGTATATTTTGGTTGCCCAAATTGAAAGGATCAAAAGAACTGCTTTAGTTGTTTGCCCTTTACGAAGTATCATTGACGATCAAATTGGCGAGGCAAGAGGTTTTGGTATTTCCGTTGCATCGCTAGCTGATCTGTCCGAAGACGAGTTAAAAGCAAGTGAATTCGAACTTTTATTTGGTTCAGCTGAGACAGTTTTGGATAAACGATTCCTGGATATTTTAAAGGACCCCGACGCATCGTTAAACCGCGTTTTGTCTGTAATTGTCATTGACGAATCTCACACGGTGGAAATGTGGACAGGACAAAGGTGTCGTTCTCGTATTATGATACGTAATATAATCAGTTTAATTAATACCTAAAAAAAATTGACAACCTTTGCTTATGTTATGTATTAATGTAAATAATTATAGATTTGTGTTATTATATTTGTGATTTTATGTATTTATAGGTCAAGAGGAAAAAATCTCAGCACCTCCGGTGGTGGCTTTCGTGAAGCATTTGGGAAGTTGTCTACCTTACGGTCGTTTTGTAAGCAAGGTGAGATCCGATATATTACATTGTATATATTATACTGTGTATAAAATATACATGATGTTTATACTAGGAGTGTGTCAACACCGGGCAAGCTGAAATGTTTGCTTGACTGCGGTGGGAATTGAACCCACAACCTTTGGTCAATGACCAACCTCGTAGCTCGGTTGGTAGAGCATTGGACTAGCAAAACCCCAAGATTTTCAGGGAAGAGTTTGAGAACCCCTGCAAATTCTTTGTATTTTTCATCAGTTCAATTTTCAACTGGCCCAAACTCTCTAAATGTCATTGTTTTCAATACCTATTTGGTCACTTGTTCCCTTGACTGCCTCTTGTATTTTTGGCCTCCAATATCTCGTATGTATTAGTTTCCCAATATAATTTACTTTTTTCAGGAACACATGTACTTGCAATAACAGGCACTGCAGATGATGAAACACAAAAGGTGATAATCAAAGGACTGAGCCTAAAACAGACCAAACGGTTTTATGTGAGCCCAAATCGTCCAAACCTTAGAATTTCTGTGATCAAATGCAAAAAGCAGGAAATGTTTACAAACTTGGAATGGCTAATCAGGTTGGTGAAGGAACAAGGAACTGCTACACCAAAATCTATTATATTTTGTAATGGTTCGCTGACTGATATTGCTGCTGTGTTCAACCATATGTTACTACAGTTGGGAAGTTATGCATATTTCCCACAAGACAGCCAAACTTCACCAAACTGTCTTGTAGGAATTTATCATTCCTTGACTTTGCAAAAGTATAAAGACAGGATCACAAACTCTTTTAAGGGCAATGGAAAAAAGAGAATTATTATTGCAAGTTCAGCACTTAGCATGGGAGTAAATTTCCCAGACGTGCGATACGTTATTCATTGGGGACCATCACGTAACATGTTGGACTATCATCAACAGTCTGGTCGGGGAGGGAGAGACAACAAACCCACCCAAGTGCTGACCATTTATTATGGACAACAGATAAGTTTCTGTGAGGAGAATGTCAAAGCATTTCTGCGTACAACCAGCTGTTACAGAATTGAAGCTTATAAGCCTTTTGACAGAAATATTACACCAGTCAAACCTGCTCATGCATGTTGTAGGAATTGTGCAAAAACATGCAAATGCTCAGATGGGGAAAATGAGTGTTCAGAAACGGTACCTGTGTTTGAAGTGGAAAAAAATGATGATGTTTTGCCACCAACTACACATCTTTCCCGACCAATCTCTTCATCTGATAAAGAGGACCTACATGACGGACTACATGAAATGGTTCAGGTAATCCTTCCAACAATGAGGTTATTGAATGAGAACATGTCAGATGGTTATGTTGATGAATTAATAGTTGACATTGTGGATAATGCCCACACTATATTTACCATAGTGGATGTTATAAAATACTTGCCAGTATTTGCTTTTCAACATGCTATCAAAATCCTAGAAATATTCCATGATATATTTGAAGATATACCAAACCTTGATATAATGGTTGAAATGTTTGGCAGAAATGAACCAACTTTATATGACATACCCCAGCCTGTAGAATACACATTTGATGATATTGACTCAGATGACCAAATGGAAACTGAATGTGACTTTGAATAAATGTCATGAGTAAGTACAGGTATTGTATTATATTTAACCAATATAAAACATTTTCCATGTTGACGTAATTCATTACATTACATTATTATTCAGCTCACTTCCCATTGGGGCTTTCCATTGGACCGATTCCATCAAGTAATGTATGACGCTCATGTTACCGATACTTACTATAGCATGACTATTTATCTTTACAACAATTGAGATATAACTTTCCTAACTGTGTTTATCCTAACCCACCCTCGGCTGTCAACTTTCCCTGTGGGAGGAAACCGGAGCGCCCCTCTCTCCTCTGCAGAGCCTCCTTAAGTATTTACAAATAACTTACATGAAGTTTCCTGAATAAAAGTGAGCGTGCGCGGTGATGGTATTTAGCTCTTCCCATCACTCCTTGCACGCTCACTTTTCCCTCACTGGAAACTTTGTGTAAGCCTCTGCAGAGGAGAGAGGGGGAACGCCCAGCTGAGATAACCCACAACTTTCGGCAGAGCGTTGACTGACTCTTTTCACATGAGTCCGTAGCGAGAATCAAACCCACAATCTCAGAGGTGAAAGGCGCTTGCTCTGACTACTGCAAATTGAGAAAGTGGGAATTGGGAAAACAAGAATTGTTTGGAAACACAACACCTGAAGGGTGGAGTGTTTTCACACAATTTTGAATTTTCCCAATTTCCATGAGTGCTGATATAACTTTAAAAAACTCATTAATAATTCATGAAGAAAACACAAAGAAAAATCATAAGCGTGTCGTATCTGTATATGTGATACAGATTCATGTTGATTTACATAAACTTTAACTTTGATTTTCTCGGCTTAGACAACGTTTATTTTTAAAATTACTTCGCCAATGAACTCATAAGATGAGTTGTTTTTTAAGTTGTTTACAACATTCGCGTCCGTGTTGTATCGGATATACAAACTCTCGCCTTCGGCTCGAGTTTGTATATCCGATACAACACGGCCGCTCATGTTGTAAACATTACGTATACCATTACGGAAAAATGTTTTATATTTTTTTATAACATAGCACAAAGAAATGTAATGAAAGAAATTTTATGTGTTGATATTGAGTTATATCAACACAGCTCTTAGCCAATCAGCGTTCAGAATTTACAAATGTTATATTATAAACTTTTGTAAACTATATAAATTTTTGTCATTTACTCTTTCTTGAATATATAGATTGCCATAGTTTCTTTTTCTCAGACATCCATTCATGTAGATTTCTGTAATCTAAATTTACAATCTTGTTTTCAAAGTCAGGAAATGATGCATGGCCATGTCTACCCGGGGTGAATTTGAACGCTTTGATTGATGACAAATCAGATGTGATTTGCATCACTGATTCTGTATTATTGCCACTGGATCTATATCCTTTACGCTCTTGTAAATTACATTCTTTGTCAATAGACTCAATTAGTCTCTCTAGATTCTCTAGTGCTTCAGCTACCCGTGATGCGCTTGCTTTATTTAAATTTGACCCCAGTGCCCTCCAGATGGTTTTCAGAACTTTGTTCTGTTGTTCCTTTTTTAGGTCTAATGAGATATTTCCACCTAGACGACCATATTTGTTATAGAATCTGTTCCACATGAGGTTATGAGCTTCAAATTCAGAATAGATAGCTGCAATTTTAACAAGGTAAAGAAGCACAACATATGAATATTTAGTATGACCCCCAGATTTGTACAGTAGCAATGCCAACTTGTAAATATCACGCAGCCTTTGGCCATCACCCTCTTGTACAGCATCATTGAAATCAAATAGAATCATACCAAACTTAAGCTTTGCACAGTGGTAGTTGTACAGGTGGTCATTGATAATGGGGTCTGGAGTATCATTGACAGAAGTGTCTTCTTCAGGAGTAAATTGTAGATGATTTTTTTTCTCATGCCTAAAATAGCAAAATTATGGTTTAGTCATTTATAACATCATACACATATCCAGTCACATTCTATCAGAAAAAAAAAATATTGACATCCTCATGAATTGCCTTAATTGCCAACTACATGTGGGTGTCGTTGCAATGGGTCGGTTCAGAAAAGAGCCACACTCCCCCCATGGAGGGAGGGGAGAAAATTCATATATAATAATAGTAAATGTCATATTTTCAATCGCTACTCCGGTTTAATTAAATGAATGCAAAGCCTAGTCAAATCAATTAGACATTGTAAGGGGGTTAATCTCAAATTTCCTCTGTGGGAGAGACCTGTATGGATGTTTTCTGTAATGGCCCAATAACATAATGTGGGATATGTATATATTTTTTTGCAAAATTACCTGTTCCTTGTCGCTTTAGTACTAAAGACATGGCCACAATCAGCACGGCAAAAATAGTATCCATACTCATCCCTAATCTGTCCATTTCGATCATTGTTCATTTGATGTGCACTGATCTCATGACTAAAATTGACATAAATATTTTAAAAATTGTTTGTTTTCATTCATTATCATGGATAGTATTATTAGTAATATTTATTATTTACTTGCAATTGCAGATGACTTAATGTATAAAAGATACAGATTAATATGGCTGAGAGTGGATCAAAGGCATATCAAATGCACATCAGTCAAAGCATGGCTACGATATTGGCTGGAAATAACTGGAAATACGTCAACTGACTTACAGTAGTTTTGTATCGAATCTATAACATATAGAATCTCAGCCGGGACAAGTAGAGCTTCTCTACTTGTCTGATATGGTTTCAATTGGAGTAGTACCTAATTAGTATAGGATGTTTTCTATTTCTTAAAGTGGAAGTCAAGTCCGTTCTGCGCATCGGTTCTGTTCATAACAATGTGAGGGCCTCTATTAAATGTGAACATTGCCCTAATTTCGAATGTTTCGATTTTTTATGAACATAAACTCTATTTCATATTCATTTAGAAGCATAGCGAACCAAAATGGTGTTAGATATTCAGACAGCACATCATATTTTAAAAAATACATCAGTTCAAAATGTAAACAAACCGTTTGTTTACATATGGACTTGACTTCCACTTTACATATCAGTCACCTTACTCTTCCTGAGTGATAAACAAAGGCTTTATCACATTTTTCAACTCTGCATTTGTATTTCCCAAGAGATGCAAGTTCCAACTGGTTTGTCTGCTGTATCAAGTTATCAAGATCTTCAGAGTCAAAACAATATCTGTTTATGAAGGATTCACACAGACTGAGCAACCACTCTCCTTTTGTTTGCTTGTTGGTTAAGTTACTTGGTAAATTTATAGTCTTAGGAGTCCCTTAAAATAAAATCATGGTGAAAATAAAACATTGTACTAAAAATGTTTTCAACATATCTTGATACGGTTTGATAATCATACTTATAAATTTGGGTAATTATAATATAATTATATAAGCAGTAATGTGCCATACAGTACATTATTCTTTTATTTAGTCTAACACCGCTTACTGTTTACTGTAGGAGAGAGGTTTTACTTGTCAATGAAAGACCATTGCTCATTATCAGACTAATTATTACTGTAACCCTTTAAGTGGCCATGTCCCTTCATGCTCCCTACTTTATTTTTTTACTGTCTAATGCCAGACGATTTTTCTCATCAAAGACAAGGGAAGAGTGCTGCCACTCAATGGGTTAATCACACCGGAGGGTTTAAACTGCAGGTTGCAGGTGTGCAGGTGCAGGTGTGCAGGTTGCAGGTGTGATATTCTAGCACAAGATGAAAACTTGACATTCATGAAAAAGTGTGAAGCACGCATAAAATTTTATCTTAGCTAAGTTTGAATTCTCTTTTATAATTGATTTTGTCACTCTTTGTGAGAAACGTCCGCCATATTTAATTCTTATCTCAAAAACACCTGATATCCCATATTATCAATAGTTTTCCCCATACCGCCAAAACATGTGATCACAGAGTAGGTATACTATGTACGTACTATGTACGTACTATGTACCTACTATGTACCTACTGTATATCAGTGGTACCTACTCTGTGATCACATGTTTTGGCGGTATGGGGAAAACTATTGATAATAGGGGATATCAGGTGTTTTTGACCTAAGAATTAAATATGGCGGACGTTTCTCGCAAAGAGTGACAAAATCAATTATAAAAGAGAATTCAAACTTAGCTAAGATAAAATTTTATACATGCTTCACACTTTTTTATGAATGTCAAGTTTTGATCTTGTACTAGAATATCACACCTGCAACCTGCACACCTGCAACCTGCACACCTGCAACCTGCACCCATTGACCTGCACACCTGCACCTGCACACCTGCAACCTGCAGTTTAAACCCTCCGTAATCACACTACATGTATTAGTGTCTTTATAGCATTATTTTATTTACCATTTGTATCTTCCATCCCAGTCATTTCCATAAAGGCAGAACAAATATGAGCCTCTAACTCACACTGATGGAACTCTTTGTATTCATTGTATTTCTTCCCTGGTCCAGCTGATGCATTTGTTTTTCGAGTTCTATTCATGCTTGCCTTCGTTGTGCCAAGCTCATTCCCAGAATCAGATTTGCAAAACATGTTAAATTCCATCTGCAATTAGTAGTAAATTAGCAATTAATGTAATCAACATGTTGTTTAATCAGGGTGCATGCAGTGCATTGCCCCCCTTGCCAATCTCAGGGTACATTCAGACGCATTGCCACTTAATGAGTTAAAACTTATAATGCTTATCAAATATTTAAGTAGACGCTGCAATGCCCCATACCGAATCACAGTACTTTACTCTAATGCCAAACAAATTTCTCATCAAGGGGAAAGTGTTAGTGGATAAATACATTTTAAAGATTTGAATAGATTTATGCAGTAAAGACAAAATAATTAAAAAAAAAAAAACCTCGTACAAGTTTACTTTTCCATGCCAGTCAGCAAACTCGGGATTAAGCTCCTTGATACTGTCAAATTCATTGTCACCATCCTGAAATGTCCATATAACATTCCTGGCTCGCTCTTCAAATAATTGGTCTCCATGGAAAGGAATGGGTGTGATAACTTTTTTGACTCGCCCTTTCCACAAGAGGGAACATACTTGTTTTGATTTTTTATTAACAGTTGTGCCATCTCTCCTGCAATGTTTGGATTATAAAATTCCATCCCAAGACAACACTATAATATTTAAGAGAAATATATATTTGTAAGAACACATGAAAGCACAAAATTTTATCCCTAACACAAGTGCTTGCCCAAGCATATAAGCCTTGGGTGCATTGGAAATATTACACCTTGCAGTCTGACTGTATGTGATCATGTGATCTCTCATAATTTGCACACTTTATACTATTAAATGACTACCCTTGTCAGCACTGAAAAAATACAAACTTCTGCACATAGATATCAGTTCCTTTCCCTTATGCATTTATTAATTAAAACTCACAATTTCTGACTTTGTTGAAGCCTCTTTAGAGTATTGATGAGGTATGTGGTTAATTACAACATTTCTCAGGAACGCAAAATCTTTGAGGTGCTTGGTTACTACACGGCTAACAAGAATTGCCCATGAATGTTTTAGTCGAGACTGGATGGTAGCAGTTGGCAAAATATCTAGTAGCTGGAGCTGATCAAGACTTTGTCGAGGCTTTGTATTGTCCAGACAAGGGTCAACAACACTATCTCTTATTACAGTCTGGTGAGTCCAGTGGATTGATTGGTTTCCATGTTCCTTTGTTTGAATCCGAGCATTAATTTCGTGGTCAATGTTATCACCAACTAATCTATTAACAATAAATGTAAATCAATGTGTGAATAAAAAAAAATTGAACCAAACATATCAGATGTTCATATTGGAGAGTAAGCACTTTCAAACTTTCCACTATGATATTGTAACAAATTAAATGGGCAGATACAGAAGAGAGGGGGGCTTATATTCATTGGGAATTATGGTTCGGAGCATCTGGACCCCCACTTTCCATAGGGACCAATCTTGTAACAGGGATACTACTTAAGGAAGGGGCAGAGGACGGGCAAAAGGAAACACGCCTGATTGCAGCAATATCATTTGGGGGGGGGGTCTTACTGGTCTAGGTTTATGATATTCAATAGGAAACAATCAATCTCAAAATCATGCATAACAGATAAATTGCAAACTTACTTAAAGAATGGAAAATTAAACTTTTTGTGATCAGTTATCACTTGGTCCAGCACTTCATTAGAGATAATGTCCACATTCTTCTTTTCTTTTTCTGATTGCAACATATCAGTTATACGAGTGAAAGATTCAGGTGTAAAATGTTGATAACTGCTACGTTTCTCTTCACATACATCAATAGCAACAATATCATCATTCGTTACAGGCTGTTTATCTTTGATTTCCATCATTAAAGCTAGGGTATCATGTGGTTTCTCCTCAAGAGAGCTTTTGTAAGAAAGCACTTTGGAATCAAAGTTTTTTCCTAACTGTCGCTGAAAACTTATAACCATATCTGGGGACATGCCAATACCTAATCGGTTCAATCTGGTCATATCTTGATAAGACACTCCACTGTGAAACAAAATGCTGGACACTCTGTATGTCAGAGCAGACATAGACTTGTTACGAACTCGAGCTATCGCAGAAGTGGCGAGAGCAACAGAATTGATGGCATTCGTATTGTCATACTCGTGCATTTGTTGCAGCTGAACACTACACGCTCCACTTACGCACGAACTCCAAAGGGGGCATCTTTCAGTAATTTCCTTAATAATTGTACTGTTCGAAAACGCAATTAATTCTTCAGTTGAACGACGCTTCAAAATAGTGTCAGAATTACAGTACTGTTTGAACCCATTGTTAGTAGCGGACCGCACAGCTTTTAGGATTTCTGGTTTTAATTCCTGGTGCGTGAGGACAATGTGGGACACTGCTTTCCAATTATTTAAAACTATGTTCTTCACAAGCCGAATAGTGTCTTTAACATCGGTTCTTCCATTAGGCCACAATATTAACACCTTTACTCGGGTCTGCTTTTGTACTTTCTCTTCGTCGTCATGACAAATAATATCAATATTGAGAAGCGAATCTTCATTATGATCCTTGTTTATAGTGTTATCAAACTGCTTGCCAAGTGATCTCTTCAGTCTGATCGTTCCTGTCTTTTGTGTCTTTTTTGATATAGGACTTCGCTCTGGAGTAGAAACAGTCGTTGGCAGAGTTCTTTTCGTGCGTGACGTATTTATATTATCATGAACCCCTGTGGCTGTAGTTTCGACCTCTTGATCTCTCATGAATATTGCATTAATGGTATTAATGTTATGCAAAAGAAACAAAAACCCTGCACGTGCATTCCGTATTTTAGTAGCACAAGGCTTACAAAGTCTTTCTGATAAATCGGATTTTCTCTCCACCTTTATTCCAATCGCATCCACATTCTGCGCTAAAATTTGCCCTTCGAATCCCTTTTTTTTAGATCCATTAAAGACATTTTCAGTGGATACAGACTTCCAAGAGTCTCCATACTGAACTCTTAGGGATAATTTACAACACCTACAATAATCGTTCGAATTTAGTTTATGTTTTGCAGTTGGAACTAATTTTTTAGGTGTTTCGTTTATATTCGACATTGTTGAAATATCCTAGAAATATCCAGGACAAAGTTGTTTGTGTTGTCAACGCCTGCGATACAATGTTAAAACGTATTTCCGGTCTGCGTTGATTGGTCATTATTAATTTATTTGTGACATGCTAATTGAAGGGGCGGCACACGAACATCATAGGGATCCTTGCAGGCTCTCTTTCACCCAGAGAGCCTGCTCGCAGGCTAGTGCCAAAACAAAAACCGGTACAAGACGCAAATAAACATTTAAGACCCATCTCGTTGACCCCAGTTTTATCAAAGATTGCAGAACAATATGTCGTTGAAAGGTACGTTAAACCAGCTGTTTTAAAAAATGTCGAACCACAGCAGTACGGAACTGTGCCTAATTCTAGCACAACCTTTGCACTAATCAACATGGTCCACACCTGGCTCCAATCTACTGATGGAAATGGATCTACAGCAAGAGTAATGCTCTTCGATTTTCGGAAAGCATTCGATTTAATTGACCATAACGTTTTGGTACTTAAGCTCTCGTCGTATGATTTTCCAACATCTGTAATGCGCTGGATTTTAGATTTTTTATCAAATCGAAAGCAAAGAGTGAAAATGAGCAGCGATTGTTTTTCTGAGTGGGCTGAGTTACGTGGCGGGGTGCCACAAGGAACAAAACTTGGCCCCTGGTTGTTCTTGATTATGATTAACGATGTGAAGATACCTGATTTAGATTTATGGAAATATGTCGATGATTCCACCATGTCCGAAGTAATGAAGAAAAATGAAGCAAGCTCTATGCAATTGCATGTGGATTATTTCGTGACTCAAACAGAAGAGAACAATTTCCATTTGAATAAATCTAAGTGTAAGGAGCTGAGAATAACATTTTCAAAGGCGGATTCTTTAATGGACCCTATCACCATTAACGGAAAGGAAATAGAAATTGTTTCATCAGCTAAATTGTTGGGTACCATTGTTTCCGGCGATCTCTAGTGGAACTTACATATAGACATGATCTGCAAGAAAGTAGCATCGCGTCTCTATTTCCTTCGACAACTCAAACGAGCGAAATTACCGATCCATGATTTATTGCTATTTTATAAAACATGTATACGTCCCGTTGCTGAATATGCGATCCCTGTCTATCACAACGCACTGCCACAGTACTTGTCAGATCTATTAGAAAGACTACAAAAGCGGGCACTGCGCATTCTGTATCCTGATCCTTCCTACATCCGGGCCCAAGAGATATCCGGAATAACTTCTCTACGTAAAAGAAGAGAGGTGGCAAGTGAGCTTCTCTTCCAACAAGTTGTGCACAACGAAAATCATGAACTACATAATTTGTTACCACCCAGAAACAATAGTAATATTGGTACTAGGCGAAAACGTTTCTTCCAATTACCAATTGTCAAAACAAACAGATTGAAGAATAGTTTTATAATGAATAATTCTTATAATTATTATTAACGTAAATAATAACAATAGATTCGACTATTCTTAGAAGTTGAACTAATGTACATTAGTAGTCTTAGCTAATATTAATATTTTAGAGTTTTTATAAAAATACCGAACAGAACTAATAAGTTAAATTTTAAAGTTTATATGATAGTTTGCTAGAATCAGTATTGTAAAAATGATCGTAATTCAGCTTTCGGGGCTGCAATGATCTATTTTAATAAAATATCTATCTACAGTAGGTGAACATATATTCCATAGTGTGCCTTTTTCATGGAGGCACGCACAACACTTTAAATTAATTAAACAGGAAAAATTTTTCTGTGCCTTTCAAAACATTAGCCTTAACTACAACCTGGGTAACCATTTTATCTTTGAACAGTTGATAGCCATATTTTTATGCTTGCATGGGCGTACCGGGCGGGGGGGGCGGGGGGGGCGGTAGCCCCCCCCCCAGTATTTTGGGCAGTCGGGCAATATTCGCTTAGCAGTCGGGCAATTTTGGTAAAAAAAAAGAAAAATGGGACAAATTCTGTAAATTTTGCGGAAAATTCGGCGAAGTTTCCGAAATTTTTTTAGGTTCCGGACAATTATGGTATGTCCGGAAAAATTTTTTGACCCCTAAAATGGTACACTGACCGAAATTTTTTTGGCGACGGGGGGGGGTTGTCGCCAAAACAAAGTCCGGCAAAAATTTTTTCGGTACTTGTCGGGCAAAATCCTGAAAAGTCGGGAAAATTTCTTGCCGCCCCCCTAAATTTTTCCTTCTCGTACGCCCATGTATGCTTGTGAGCATTTGCATGGTCCAATTTACTGAGTAGTCAGTTATCAAATGTTCCTTCAATAATGCATGCATGGGTATTAAAATACACCTGAAGTTTCTTGTCCACTGTATTCCTTACTCCATATTTACAAACAGGAAACCAAACGGCTCGAAACTTTCCAAAATATACTCAAAACAAGCGAGGTTGCTTTAAATTTGACTCGCGTAAATATGTTGTAGTTAAAAACTCCAATAAGACACTTGAACAGCAGTGAATAGTACTTAAAAGTACTTTATAAATCTTTGAAAACCTTTGAAATGTGAAAGCTCGGTATTTCAAACAGTAACTGTTTTGATTTTTCGCGCCAAACGACCTCAATGTTTTGTGGTTGTGAAACGAACGTTTGATCAAACATCTGTTGTTTTGGGACGGTCAAGTGTGCAAACATTTTTGTCTCTCGAGTCGCTAGAATTAAACCGATCATTAAAATGTTTAGGCAAATAATAGTTTAAAACGTGTTCCTTCTTTCGAAAATAATTTAATGCAGTACTCACCTTCATGTTGTGAAATATTCAAAAATTTGTTTCTGACTACTACGAATCGAACTCCTTCCCCGCTTCAGTGACTTTGTACGCCATGTTAAATATTTCAACCGCACTCGCTCGTAGAAGTCCAAGACGAAGTAGAATATGAAACAAGTCGTACAGATTTAGTCAAAACTTTAATCAAAGCGAAAATGATAAAAGTTTTCTTGCACTTCTCATGTGTTTAGCACCTTTCCTCGTTCGAAAAGTATAAGCGCCATGTTGAAAAATCCTGCTGTATAACTAAACTACCATGATGCTTAGCAATTCCGCAATTGGCCCATCGATGCGGAATATTGCTTAGAATAATATAATTATGTCAAGTTTCATTCCGATCGGACAAGTAATGACGGAGCCATAGGGTTTTTTCAAAGAGCGTCGCCCCTTAACAACGACAACGACAACGGCAACGGCACCGACAACGGCAACGGCAACGGCAACGACAACGACAAGTTTAGCAGCGATTGGGGCCCATTTCCTTGTCCAAAAATACATTCACAAACAAACTATTAATTAAAGACTCACCCTTTAATGAAATATAACCTTATGCTGTTAGATAGACTAATATAATGTTTTTGTTTTAACAGCTTTGTTGGACGATGTTCAAACGGCAAGAGTGCGAACGGGACTCAAGACCCATGCGAGGCACTCTCCGTCTTGAATTTTGTTTACATCTAATATCATTATTTACAAAACAATTATAAATTGGTAAACATATTCCAGCTGATTAATTAAATCAAATTAGGAAGATATTGCACCACATTTAAGTTATCATACATAATACAGATTTGTATAATCATGTTAAAAATTAGAAAACTGAATCAGGATAAAACAATGAAAGGGCAGTAGGCTAGTACACAGTTAATAGAAGGGGGATGGTTAGGATAGCTTGCAAACTTCAAAGGCCTCATAAATTTATGTCGGGAACCAATTTTTATTTTTGTCACGTGATCAGTAAGCGGTATGCCAGGAGTGAAAAACAATATGGCGATATAGTGAAGTTTGCTACAATCCAACTTGCCGTTCGAAAATATTTATCATTTCACGCAGTGAAGGCAAGAAAAACAAAGGCTATGGCGGGGATCGATCAAGAAGCTGACATTGGCGACATTCAGGACTTTCCCGAGGATATCACCAAAGAAGATCTAGAAAATATAGGCGAGGAGTCAAACGAGGATTTCAATCTAAACGTATCGCTCGCGATCTTAGACACAGAAACGGACGAACTCGACGCTGAGTTTCTCGAAGCCGTAACAGAAATTGAAGGCAAGAAGTCGTTTCCTTGCTCGTATTGCACTAAAGTTTGTAAGTTGAAAGGTGGCTTAACAAAACACACGAATTCCAAACACCGCGAAGCAAATATCAATGTGCCAACCGAATCGGACAAAGTTACAGAAGTCAATCTTATTCATTAGAAAATCTAGCTGGCATTGTCGAGGCAATCAAAGTTCGTTTGATCATAAGGCCAGTGTTTGGGAAAAAGCGTTTGAGAAAGAATGGTTCAACTGGAAATACAACCTAAAGCTTGAGAAATTTGAACTTGTCGAACTCTTGAAGTTAGCAGTTAAACATCAGCTATTCCAAATCGATGATAAGTTACACGAGCAAGTCGACGGAGTTGCAATGGGCTCCCCACTTGGTCCACTCATGGCGAACGCGTTCATGTGTTCAATTGAGGTATAGCTGGTAGAACGCAACCTGATGCCTTCCTTATACCACCGGTTTGTTGATGATTCCATCACATCGCAAAGCAATATTGCTTCCGCAGAAGCATTCCTTTCCACCCTCAACAGTCTGTATCCATCCCTTCAGTTCACTATGGAATTAGATGCCGATGGTGTATTACCTTTCTTGGGCACAACCCTAATTAATAAGTTCGAGTGTTTACTCTATGAAATGTTATATATTAAAGATCTTAAACCTAGTTTAAACAAACAATCGGACTTGATACGCTCTAAACTATTTACTTAACATTCTATGTTAGCATAATTGTTCGTCTAGTGTTGTTTTATTGTTTGTTTAATTGTTTGTTATCAATTTGTATGTTTAATTATTCTAATTATGTTAATTGGTTTAAAATTGCAACTGTCATGTATGACGAATTAGTTTGCTTGCGCAAATATGTAAACGCTATCTATATTAATTTAATCGTTTTCTGTTATAATTTGAACTTGAAAATGAGGTCAAGATGACTTCGAAACGTCGTTCTTTAATAAATTTGTTATCGCTATCATATTTGTCTAAATTTTTGCTTTTTTCAAGTTATTCTGTTTTAGAATTTAAGAAGCTGCTTTAAATTCCCAAGAGCTGAATTCGAAAATCGTGCGCTTTACAAAGATATTATAATATCTTAATAAGTCAATATTTAATATTAATATCTAGCTGTCAATATCTTACACATCTTCACTTTCGGCTTAGTGCTAGGGCATTCAAATTCTAACAGTTATTTCAATAACTTTGGTTTTTTTGGGACACCCTGTTGTAAAATCACGATTATATAAGATACATAAATGTGTGGTAATTTACAACGTCAGCACGCGTGACTTGCATTTCTGAAGGAAAGCTCAGTGATTAAATTTTCATACAAGAGAAACTCCTATTCTTATTAAATATATTCTTACTAAATATGCTTTTAGGGTTCCTGGAATTTGCTTCTCTAAGCAAGACTTTAAGTTTAGGTATATGTATATGTAACTATGCAGTGCATGGACGGTTCACTTCTCCAGTTTGGTTAGGTTCAAGTCCACGCATGTACGAAAGTTTTCGAACTGTTTACGATAAATTTATCATTAATCATAACTCAATGCCGTCCGGCCATGAGATTTCCGTCGTTATTAATATAAAGAACGCCGCGACAATTTGTAGTACAAAAATAGCACAAAAAAATCCGCTTGAAAGATATATTCTCGAACAATGTTAAAATAGCCATAAGATATAAACTAACCATACTCGAAGAATGTAAACTAGTCATACTATACCTAGAGAGGGACCGAAGTTATATTCAGCGAAAGGTATGGCTTAGTGACTCATCGTCGTACATATTTAATGTTTATATTGTTCAAAGTGTATTGTATATGGTCCGCCGTATTCAAACGAAACTTTCTACACGAAAGCGCTTGAAAACAAGGAGTATTTCACTCCTATTGACTTGCAGTATTCTGAATAGTTTTGAAGGTATTCAACTTTTTCTCGATATGAAATACATAATGTCTGGCCAAGCGGTGAGTAGGCTAAATATATACGATTGTTTTGGTTTGTGTAATGTTTCGAAGGCATATGTAATGTTTTGACCGGCCCGTTCTACAGGTGTCAAAGGTTATTTTATGAGGATTTCAACAGGGGTTTTCTTCTTTTTAAAGGGCGGGTAAATACTTGCCGAGATATTTTAAACTTCCCCACTACAAAATCGGAAATGTCAATATAAACCAGACGGCATTGACGTTCATTTTTTGATCCAGTAAACGCCATGTACGCTTCAGCGTACCTATTTTTTGGTTTGTAAACCGTCATTGGTGCTTATACCGGTACAATATTACGGTATAAACAGACACGAAGTTTAAAATGCCAAACTAGTAATCTAGCGTAGGTGTTCATCGTATATTAACGTGGGTGTTCATCAAATATATGATACTTGTCTGTCAGTATAGATATAAATATAAAATGTGTAATCACGTATAATCGTTCGTTCGTTCGTTCGTTCGTTCGTTCGTTCGTTCGTTCGTGCAAGATAAAGCATAACGAATTTTATCCTATATACAGATACTATGCACTGCCCTTGTGGTTCGCATAAAATTTTGAATGGCTGTTATACGTTTATGAAGAACAAGGTCACATGGGACAAAGCTCGCGCAGATTGTTTGAAACGCGGTGGAGATCTAGTCATTCATACCAGTAACACAGAATGCGATCTTCTCAGTCAGCGTGCCAATATACCCTTGGAATGAATGTTCCGTGGATTGGTGCCTCCAGGTATCTCAATTATACATGGTGTGTAAGAAAGGGTTATCTAACTTTGATGGGTACTATAGATGAAAATTACAGAGTGGAAATTTATATACATTTATTAGACTTAACCATGAACAGAAGCTGAAAAGTGGAACTTTTAGGTCCCTGGCTGCAGGAATTGAACCTGCGGCAATGCATGCGATTCCGGTGCAGCGCTCTAACCATGCAACTGAGCTACAGAGGTCAGCTTTCGAGCTCTAACGACAAGTTCATGTCTAGCTATGGTACTGCCATGTATAGGTTATAATGCATGGGTATAAATATCAAGATTTTTGTTACATCTCACTCGAATGAATAGTATTGGATGGGTATTGTAGATGGACTTTTGTCAAGTAGAAATTTATATACATTTATTAGATCTAACCAGGAACAGAAGCGAAAAATGCAACTTTAGGTCCCTGGCAGGAATTGAACCTGCGGCCCTGCGATTCTGGTGCACTGAGCAATCTAACTTTAACATTTTATCGTACGGTGGTATAAATCAAGCACACCTACGACAACGTAACTGAGTTGTTCTAGTTGTGTGCTTAATTTAGGCACTGCAACTCCTACTGTCGCAAGCATGCGACAGTCAGTAGGAAAAAAGGTTCTATAGTGGAAATTAAGTGCATGCTTTTCAACCATTCCAAAATTAGTACTAATACTGTATGTCATGAAAATAATGGTATAAAAATCATTGATAAGTTTTTTTTGCAAGAATTTTTCTTGTTTTTTGCAGACGACGACAGGATGCGAAATTCTATAATACCTGTGGAAAAGCATTAAGTTTCAAACGCTGGAATGCGGGCGAGCCAAATAACCATGGGAACAATGAAAACTGTGCCCATATGTATTCGCATGGCTCATGGAAAGGAAAATGGAATGACGTCGATTGTAACGGAGGCTATGGATACATTTGCCAATTTAAAGCACACAGATGTGAGTTTTAACAAACAAGCTGCTCTATTAAGCGTTAAGGTTCTTTTCCACTCATCGCTAAAACAGCTAGCAGCGAGCATGCGAGTCCTCACAAGCTCGGCGCAGGTTAATTTCCACACTTCGTCATCTCGTGTGACTAATTTACGTTTTTGCAAAATGGCGGCCGCTTTAATTCGACGCCTTTTGCACTTACTTTATTTAAGAGGATGTAGGAGAGGACGTCTCAAGTATGTAAAACGTTAAGATGATAAATATGATATGATAAATATAATGTTTAAATGATATTTTCAACGAATTCCATTGGCTACTGGTTTTCTTTGTTCGCGCGATCAGAAAATATTGTTGAAATTATTTAACTTCGCTGCGAGTGTTTGCAAGCTCGCTGCCAGCTGTTTTTGCGATGAGAGGAAAAGAGCCTTTAAGGCCCATACAGACCGGACACGATTTGGCAACGCGACGAGAATTTTCAATTTTCAATGACATTTAACTTCAATATTTTTCAGTGTTTTTCAAATATTCGGGACCACTTAAGCAGTTTTAGCTATTCGGTCTAAATCCCGTTGACGGTTTTATTTCATTTTGAAAACTGAACATTCGCGTCGCGTTGCCGAATCGCGTCCGGTCTGTGTGGGCCTTTATAGTCGCTGGGACTATTGCGATGAAAATTGAAAGCTTTGCATTTTTCACACGGAGCTGTCAATTTTGTGTGAGATGCCCCCTGGAAAGTTAAAATTTTCAGGACTTAGAGTTGAGTTTCCATTGACAGTATTGTCTATTTTGTGAAAGTCCCTTTTGTCATTTTTGAAAAGCATTATTACAGTCTAATACAGTCGCTCGAGGTCAACGTACTTTTTATTGTCATATTGATTTCAAATACCTCAATATTAAACGAATTTTCTTACTATATGTTGTCGTGTCTGAATAATGATACATTTTTTGTTAAAGGTGATTAAAGCAGCAAAATTGAAATAAAGTCATGAAACATAGCTACTAGTATAGTAGTACGGTATAACTTGTAGGCTGTGTGCTGTAGTAATTCAGATATTTGCAGAAAAATACCTGATTATTGATTAAATGTTTAGTTTGACAACTGTTACTCTAAGCAGTGTTGTAGTCCTGAAACGCTAACAAGGGAGCTTTAAAGGGGGGGGGGGGCATGTAGAGTGCAATATTGTACCAAGGCGAGTGGTGAAACGACCGTGTTGTTTATGTTAAGGTTACAGAACACCTTTGAGTGTTAATTTTGTCTAAAATTTTTTTATTGGTTTCAATGAAAGCATTAGACTAGTTCTACCAGCTGACCAAGTTTGAACGAAAAATGTTGAAAACTCGCAGAGTTATTTTGTAAAATACATTTCGCTGCAATAAGAAAAACATTGAAAATGTAATATTCAAATTCAATTTTCTCACGACAAATTTTACGGTAATTACTGATTTTCAAACGAGTTATGCTCCTGCGGGTTTTAACCAATTTTTCTCAAATTTTCACAGGACATAGCTAAATACGTCAGTTTCAAAATTGTGTTCGGCTTTTATTTAATTTTGGATATTTTAAAAATAAAGAGCAATTCACTCAAACAATTCAGAAATATATTGCAGTCGTCAAAGAAATCGCCATATCAGCGGAATGACGAAATAAACAAAAATTTCCGAACACAATTTTTTAGAACAACTATTTTACTGTATAAAAATGATATTTTCATAAATATAACTTAAAACCAGCAGGAGCACAACTCAAAAGCGTAAAGGTACCGCGATTTAAGATTTTCCTGAATAATTCTTACATTATTTTATTGTTTGTCAATTTTACAACTTTACCATATTTTGCATGCACTGGAGAAAATTTGGTGAAAATTTGATAAAAATCGGACTGATATTGAGCGCGCAGTAGCGATTTTCCGCAAAACGCCAAAAAGGGTGTCCTGTAACCTTAACACGATAAGAAGAACCATTTTATTTTATGACTTTCTTAATAAAACCGCAATAATAACTTTGGAACGGTTAAAGGAATCGAAAAATTTTTCAATGGCATTCTTCATTAACATCAAATGAATGAAATAAAGCATCTTATGCACATTTCTAGCTTGCCAGGTTTTCTCTCGTTATATTTTTATAACGGCTCAATGTATCGAAGCATGCTTTCATGTCGTTCTGCATTACAGCAAAAGGAAAATTCAATCAAGCAATATATAAATGCAGACGCTTTCAACTTGTTTGTATCCTCTGTAGGACGAGCCGAACATACCATATTTACTAACTCATTTCCGAATGTAAGTCCCCCCCCCCCGAATATGAGCCCCTCCGTATATCAGTCATAGTATCAGCCCATGGGCTTATTATTGGACAGGCATTTATTAACGCAGCGACTGGGATTCCAACAGCTCAGACGAGTCTGAGTAACGATGATACACTACAGCATTACAGTATGTTATTAATTAACCAACTTGTTTTTATTATTGTTATATACTGAAATATACTGTATGTTTATGTTTCTTTTCGTTCACGGTGTAGTTTACAGGTACAATAAATATTATTACTCACATCAAATGTCGTCTGTATATAAGCTCCTCCATGTATAAACGACTAAACCCATCAAAAAATGCTTACGAATTAAGGAATATAAAGTCCTACAGGTTACCAAAGGCTCACGAGGAACCGATAAAAATGCGGCATCTTGCCATACGTCAATATAGACATATAGTTAAACATTATTACCTCGACATGATTGAAAAGCTACAGATTGGACGTATCATCATCCGGTCTGATGCAGAACGTATTTTCTTAGGTCTATGGATTTTATCATCACATAGACAGGCGTTTAGTAAATCACCGGAATATCGATATGAACAACTATCTGTCAATAATTTACAACGAATATTATTATTTCACTCACCAAGAGTATTTTTTGGTGTTCCGGGTTTTACTGAACGCCATATAAATAGACATCATTGACGCAAAGGAAATAAGTGTCACATCACGTACAACAACCAAGATTCGGGACAATATATATTATTCCTGAATTCTATAAAAGTGAAATATAGTTTTATTTGGGACAAGTGGCAATTTAGCAAAAGTCGAACAGTTTACTATCTCTATTCAGTGGTCGTCAGGAGATAAAGCGTGTGCTTGAGTATAAGTATTTGGGTGTTGTCGTGGATGAGAAATTATCATGGAAATCTCACATATCCGGCCTACATTGTATCGAAAGCTAGCGGAAGAATCGGGCTACTGTGTAGACTAAGAAATTATCTAACAACATATTCTGCAAGCAGGATCTTCAAATCGTTTATACTACCAATATTTGACCACTGCGATTGTACTTGGAAGTGCTGCAATAGAAACGACAATGATTAATTGGGACACATTAGAAAATAGACGTAATGGACATGTCTTAAAACTAATAAAATGAATGCTCAAAGGTTATATGCCTAAATATTTTGAACATTATTTTACTTATAATAGAGAAATTATTGTTAGAACAACTAGACAGAGAGCAATCTTTTACTGTTGCCTCGTGTTAGACTTGAATCGACGAAGAAGCCATTTTTCTACAACGGCTGTGTTGTTTTTAACCGTTTTAATCATTGATCGAGGGACAATGCTAATCTTTTAGTGTTATTGATTCTTTTTATCAATATGGACTTACACGCCTAACATAGTTTATTTATTTGTGGTAATATGTAGATTATAATGATTTTTGTATTCTTGTATCAGTTCTAGTGCTGTGCTCCTATTGATAACAGTGTCTCGTAGGCGCTGAAAGGGTCACCCTGCTTAAATAAAGGTTATATCATACCATATCATATCAATTCAGAAAGTTGTATTTATGAACTAATTGACAAGAAATTAGAAGTGGCTTTTAGTTTACATGCAGTGACATGTGAAGTTTTGATAGTACAGGATGAGAAACATATACTTTAAATATGCAAACTCAAGAAATTGGTTGTGTAAGTCAGTGTGCATGCACGTGTTTGAACTTATTTCCTTTGTGTCAATACGATGTCCATGATGTGGAATAAACCGGGTGGGTCTAACTCTTTATTTTTTTAAAGATCAAATTCCTAAGGATCTCAGATAATTTGCCCCGTCGTATGTCGGCCAAACGGTCCGTCATTTACACACACGAGTATTGGAACACTTACTAGGTGTTTACAACTTTAATTTGGCAGATAAAAAACTAAACAATATTTACATAACTCAAACGAACAATACCATTATAAATACAAGAAGATAAAGGAAGTGCCAAGTAATAAGTTCTTTGTAGAATTCCATTGCGATAAAACATATAATTCTTTTTGTTTGTGGAAACACCACGTAAATTTATTACTGCGTGGCCTTCCGATTGATGACTTTGAAGTTCTTTCCTCTTGCGCTATCTCCGATGAACTTCTAATTCGTACTAGTTTCTTAATTTCAAAACTCAAGGCTTCCTTAAACAAGCCAGGGGACTATTAGCGATAGCCTAATGCAAAGCTCACTTCCCTTGTGGCTGTTTGAGCACTTTGGCCCCATTACACTTTGCGCATGTCTGAATGCGTCGGTATCTTCGTGTTGTACCACATGCGCTTGGTGAGAGCACGCTCATGTGTATAAATACGAATGTATCATGTATCTAGAGTCTAGACGTGTACCACGCTGCACTGACGAGGCGTTGAACGCCGAAATATGCATGTCTGCAGATTGTACTAATATATATATATATATATATATATATATATATATATATATATATATATATATATATATATATATATTATTATTATTATTATTATTATTATTATTATTAAAAATTTTATTTCAACACGGTAATTACATCAAAGAGAAAACATATTTACATATTTACATCCTTGTTCTTCCCGTAAGCCGTGCATGCAATTTAATTATATGAAATATTATATATCAATATTAGAGAACAGAGAGTTGATGTGTAGCTAATTTATCTTTAAAATTTTTTAAAGATGTTTCTGTTTTAAGATCATTTGGCAAGGTGTTCCAAAGCTTGGCGCCAGAAAAAGCAAAGCTTTGTTGATACGATTCTGTTTTGACTGATGGCAGTGACAGATTTAAATTCGCATTACGTAGCCCAAGGGATTGAGCTCCGTCGTTATAGTTAAATAACTCTTTCAAATAAGTTGGAGCATCATTATTCAAGATTTTAAACAACATGGACATTTTAAACCGTTTTCTTCTCTCATCTAGAGTCGGCAACCCAAATTTTTCGAGCATGGCAGCAGACCTAACAAAGTAATCGGCCCGGCTAATAATACGAACAGCCCGGTTTTGTAATTTTTGTATTCTATTTGCCAGTGTATCACTCATAGAATCACAAACAATGCAACAGTAATCAAAGTGTGGTTCAATGATTGAATGATATATAGTAATGAGTTGTTTTTCTGTCAAAAAATTCCTAGTTCTACGTAATAAACCCATGCCAATTGAGACCTTTTTAATAACATTGTCAACATGTTTTTTTCACGTCAAATTTTCATCAATTGTGACTCCTAAGCATTTTACATGTCTTACTTTACAAAGTGAAATACCTCCAATAGAAAGTGCAACATCGTCGATCAATGAAGCAATCTTTTGCCGAGTTCCTATAATCATATATTCAGTTTTTAAGGCGTTTAGAGTGAATTTATTAGCTTTAAGCCATAATTCAAGTTTTCTTAAATCACGTTCCATTTGACGTTGAAGTTCAATAGGAAAACATGCAGAAAAAGACAAATTTGTATCATCAGCATACATTCGTGCAGTGCCGTGATCAAAGCAAGATGCCAAATCGTTGATGTATATGAGAAAGAGTAGAGGTCCAAGTACAGAGCCTTGGGGAACACCACAAGTAATTTTAATCTCATCTGACAAACACCCATTGACAAAGCATCTTTGGTACCTGTCAGTCAGATAGGATCGAAACCAATCAACCGCTATTTTTTCCAATCCTAAATATTCTAATTTAGTCACAAGTATAAGATGATCAACGGTGTCAAAAGCTTTCTTTAAGTCTAAGAAGACGACACCGTTTAACATCCCTCTGTCAATGTTAAAGCACCAGTCATTATTCATATCTAATAGTGCAGTCATTGTTGAGTGAAGCGATCTAAATCCCGATTGCCGAGAATCAATTAAGTTATTATGTATAAGGTATGCATACAGCTGGTCATAAATAAGTCTTTCAAACACTGTAGCAATACTAGTTAGGACAGATATAGGTCTATAATTGTCAGAAATATCTCGTTCACCACTCTTAAAAATTGGAGAAATCTTGGCCTTTTTCAATTCAGCTGGGAAAATGCCTACCTTAATTGATAAATTAAAAAGACTAGCAAGGTGCAAGTAAATAAACGGCGCGGCGACCTTCAATAATCTATTCGGGATATTATCTAAACCACATGCTTTTGTAGTTTTTAAATTCTTTAGTAATTTCAAAACTTTGTCTGAGTCCACATCATGTATTCTGAATGTTTCTTCCGATTGTTTTAGAAACATTTCAGGACGAACGTTGCAATTTTGTGTTCCTATATATATATATATATATATATATATATATATATATATATATATATATATATATATATATATATATATATATATATATATATATATATATACCCAGTATAAACAATTTAATTAAAAAAGCTTGTCTTTCGAAACTCTAAACTTAAAAAAACCCCTTTAACCTTAACTCTATGTGCGAAATGGGCAATGGGAACACGCAGTGTTTGCCGCGGTGTTTAGTCAGTCTAGCTAGCGGTCAGAAAGACTTAATTGTCACAATCCGGCATATGGTTGAAAGCATTGCTTCAGTTTAGTTCTTTTCGATGCAGGTGACATATGATTTTGGTGTAGATATTTGTCAAACAAGATTATGAAATGCAAATAAAAATCTCATTAACATTAGGTTCGGCACATGAAAAGTTCGACGTTTGACCCTGACCTGAGCCTTACAAGTGATGTATAATTATTCCTTTTATCCGGAACCTACAACAGCATCCTTTTATCTGAAGCTTATGACACTGCATTACCGTTTTAATATTCTATATCCGTGGACGTGGTTGACACCACAATCATATATTATTACAAGCTACCTCAACTACATGCACTTCTTTCTCTCGATTTCAAATTGCTTTTCAAAACTGACTTCCAATGTTTACTTGTGAATTTGGAATGTTTGTTGTAAAGTTCCAAAGTTTGTTCCGATGTCTTCCGATAATCAAGATTAGTAAGTTGTAATTGGCTAGTTAAATGAACCAGCCAATCAAATCGCTTGCTATTGAATCATCGTGAATGAACGGAACGAATTTCGAAACAAACGTTGGAACTTTACAACGGAAATTCCGTATTTACAAATTAACATTGGAAGTCATGCAGTTTTGAAAAGCAACTTGAAATCGAGAGTAAAACGACGTGCACAAGCACATGTCGAGACTTACCAATATTAGCGGAAGTTAGTTTCAGAAGGGAAATTTGCAGCGTGTATATATACGCAGAACGCACTCGTATTTTTGAGCATACAAGCCCTACATCCACTTATCCTCCACAAAAGAAGAATTGTTACAGGTAGAAATCATCATTTGGACTGATACCTGGAAAATAGTTATCGGAAAATATGATGTTCAAGATCTTGGTCGTCATTGCCGTTTTTATTACCCAAGCCTCACTTGGTGCAGGTATGTGAGTAGAGTGGGTTACCCTAGCAGGATGTAATACCATTGGCTTCTCTGCTGCCATTGTTATAGCGCTCAATTTTGAGATGCAAGTTAAATCATGACACCAAATATACAGTATAACTCCGCTAACTCGAACTCTCTAGGGAAACGAAAAATTGTTCGAGTTAGCCGGGGTTCGAGTTAATGAGGTACCGGAGGTATTAAATTTCGTTTATTAGGTTAATAAGTTATAGTTTTATTATCCTGATTTACAATTGTGAGCTACTACGGTGCAATTAACAGATAGTTCTAGTGTTATTACCCTGGTTCCAGAGGCTCTTTGCGACGCAAAAGGAACGAGAAGCGAGATAGAAGAGCCTCTGGTCACATCGATTGCAAATCCCACTTCCACACTTGATTAGGTTTAGAATTTAAATCTCCCATGTGATTGGCCATTTGTAAAAATATGTCAATCCGGTTTGGGAAATAAACATTACTGTAAGCTAATTATATAATAGTTTTGTTTGTGGAAACACCACGTAAATTTATTACTGCAAAGCTTTCGATCCGTAAGCCCGGATCTTCATCAGTGCTAATAATATGCGACTTGTTTAATTCACACGCTCTTTTTATATACAAAGGTGTCGTGATCTGTTGGCTCGCGTCATTTGAAATTTAATTAAACGGCACATCAACCACGCCATTTCAAACGTAGTGAAGCAGGGCGCTTATATCATAGGTAGCCCAACAATCAGTGGTATTAATTCATTTCTGTTCAATAAAATCATAATACTACTCAGTCCCCGACTGCATTGTTTACGCGCGGTCAAATCATGTACGTATCCCTATAGTAATATATGCTAAGGTTCGCAGCTAAATTCCTTTATACGCTCGTAGCCCTGGAGAAATAGCACAAAAACTTTAAAAACACGCAATAAAACACAAACTAAACAACATAAAAGTAAGCTCAGATACTTTCACTAAACTGCCAGTCAATTTTTTGTCGAAAACAACATCGAAAATAACGAAAAATAAGCACAGTTTCTTATCAATTTTGTTGAATTTTCGCTGTGACTATGCGGGATGCAAGTTACCTGATACTGGTATTTTTTTTGAATGACGACTGCGAGATTTCATTGGCTTTGAACATTTACGTCAATCACAGGAAAATCCATTTCAGGGGGGTTGTTGAGTGTTTTTCATACACGGAGCTATAAAAAGCAAGGAGAAATGTTTTGAAAATAGGATTGCCGGCGAAGAAAGACAAGAAAATTACATCTGCGATAATATTAAAAGTTTGCAATTATAGAAAGCCAGAACTTCCAACATTATACAACACTATATCGGCCGAGGCAAACTTATAGTTTCTCTTCGAAATGCAGCGAAAACAAAACAAAACCTTGTTGCTTCAAATAAGGAACAAATTAATAACAATTTGGTGAGTAAAATCAATATTTTACGTTTCAAAAACTGTATTAAATGCTTTTAGCTTGGTGTTTTCTGTTTCTTTCTCGGTTTGCATGTCATAAAATTACTGTAAAATGTATAATTCGACAACAAGAATTATCTTATTCTTAGTTTGCAAAATGTAAAACAACAACAATACGACGGACTATAAATAATGATATCAATATAATTTTACTCACCATATTGTTAATTTGTGTTGGTATATACATTGTTTGTTGTCATTTTCTTGTCACGAATTACTAAAATTATTTGAAGCAACAAGGTTTGGTTTGGTTTTCGCTGCATTTCGAAGAGAAACTATAAGTTTGCCTCGGCCGATATAGTGTTGTATAATGTTGGAAGTTTCTATAATTGCTTTCTATAATTGCAAACTTTTAATATTATCGCAGATGTAATTTTCTTGTCTTTCTTCGCCGGCAATCCTGTTTTCAAAACATTTCTCCTTGCTTTTTATAGCTCCGTGTATGAAAAACACTCAACAACCCCCCCTGAAATGGATTTTCCTGTGATTGACGTAAATGTTCAAAGCCAATGAAATCTCGCAGTCGTCATTCAAAAAAAATACCAGTATCAGGTAACTGGCATCCCGCATAGTCACAGCGAAAATTCAACAAAATTGATAAAAAACTGTGCTTATTTTTCGTTATTTTCGATGTTGTTTTCGACAAAAAATTGACTGGCAGTTTAGTGAAAGTATCTGAGCTTACTTTTATGTTGTTTAGTTTGTGTTTTATTGCGTGTTTTTAAAGTTTTTGTGCTATTTCTCCAGGGCTACGTGCGTATAAAGGAATTTAGCTGCCAACCTTAGCATATATTACTATAGGGATACGTACATGATCTGACCGCGCGTAAACAATGCAGTCGGGAACTGAGTAGTAGTATGATTTTATTGAACAGAAATGAATTAATACCACTGATTGTTGGGCTACCTATGCTTATATAGTGGGCGGTGCAACGCGCTGATGTCGCGCTGATCGATGTGTGATGCGGAAAAGGACTGGCACGAGCGTGCTTTTCGGCAAAAGCTGACAAGGAGCGTGATTTTTCCTGTTGTTGTATTTTTGCTGTCTTTTCATTAACTACGAAATTCTTGAGGATGTTTTTGCACTGTAACGACGAAGTAGTAACTAGTGTATCGTACAAATGCTTGTTTGGCCTGTATAGTTGAATTTTGAAAGAAATATTGAGGATAACGAGTCGGGCTTTTGATGACTTCAATGAAGGGAAATTTTCAAAACAGCATTTGGGCATGTTATCAAGTCGTCCAAACTTCGAAATTCAGTTGATGGTAAAGATTATAATTATATGCTTATCTCCAAACGTTTTCATAAGACTCGGAGTTGAGCAATTGAATAGACAGCGTTGGAAAGTGAGGTATTTTTGTGTGTTAAATTTTGCCTCGTTAGACCATTATTTCGCTGCAAAAAAATAAACAACAATTGTATTTTGGCCATGCCATGATTTTTTGTTATTATGTTAATAATGTTGTACGACTTTTAAGGCATTCAACTGAAGTAATTCTGAGCCGTAAACATATTTTACTTCTTGGCCTTTGAATCAAAATACGACTCGCTCGGGCGTTTGTTGAGCGCAATAGTCGAAAAAGTTTCGTCCCAACTTTGATTTTTTTTGACCGGCTGGCCAAGACAACTTCTCGTAAGGATTCGTTAAAAAAATATAAATTCAAGTTGAGCATTTCTTGATTTTCAACTGAAAAGATCAACTAGTGGCTAAAATTAATTATGAATTGTATTCTATCGAACGTGAACGATACGTGTACGTACGAAGAGTTTTAAAAACCTTTCACGTCATGCTTCTTGCGAAAGCAACCGTTCGTAAGCTTTCGCAAGCGTTTTGAGCAAAAACTCTAAAATATTGGCAGTATCACCTGAAAATACAATAGCAGAATCTACTAAATTATCGTATAACATCGGAATTTTACCCCCAATATCTATTTCTTCATCAAAACTTGAGTACAAAACAGTCAAAACTTCCAGCTCAGTTTTCTCGCCATATTTATCCTTGCCATAAGACAACGTCGCCATAGCAACCACAACAAACTCGTTACCAGTTCATTGTATCACACATCGATCGACGCGCCTATAGCCGTTTTACCGCCCTATATATAAGCGCCCTGTAGTGCAGTGATTCCAATTAACGCGCGCGCATCCAAGACAAGAGAAATTGATTTTGCACATTAAAGAGAGCACGCCACGTACTATCTAGTGGCTTTCCCTCCTGATCTATAGTATTTGTTCTCGATTTCAATTGACTCTCTCATTTTGCGAGAGAACTTATGACTATCAATCGCCAAAATGGTTGCTTCGTCCCATTTTATACGATGGTCGTAAGTCAAAGTATGTTTAGCCACAGCAGATTTATCTTGCTCGGCTTTCTCGCAATTCGTCTTGTGTTCCTAAAGAAGCACTGAGAGATTTCCACCAGTTTCACCAATGTAAACCAGACCACATTCACAAGGAATGCGGTACACACCAGGTTTCTGCGATTCATTTACGTTGTCCTTATGTGTGCAAAGGGCTCGAAACAATTTGTTTTCGCTGGTATGGTATGCCTTTATACCTGCTTCATTCCTCAAAATTCTTTCGATTTTGTGTGAAGCCGGACCAATGTATGGTAGACAAACAGGCGACTGATATTCAATCTTCTGCTGCACACTTTGTGGCGTTTTCATAGCATTATCTATGAAATACAGTGGGTAACCATTCATTTTTAGAACATTTCTTAAATGTTCTAATTCATCGTCAACGTTACTTACCTCATAAATTGTTTTCGCCCGGTTGATGAGTGTCTTACACACAGAGTTTTTAATACTAGGATGATGAAATGAATTATAATGCAGATACCTGTCTGTGTTGGTTTCCTATAAACCTTATGTCTCAGCAAAACTACATTAAAATAACAAAACCTAATAGGACGAATAACTTAACTAAACTGAAACACCATCAGCCAGAGGGGTCATCTGATTTAATAGCCACCCAAAACCCCTTCCCAATACCACCACCCGAAGAATGACACAAACTCGATTGCAAACACAAGTTATCCATACAACTCAACTGGCAAGCATAGGATTATTCACTTCAAGCAGATGAACAGCTAAACATGAACAATACTAAACCAGCTGGCACACATTTGAAGACTGGGAACCCATTTGGATGAACACTTTTAGAATATTACATCTGACATTATAGCCATGGGCTAACTATTACAATATAAAGAAGAATGTCTCTAGATAATAACTCTCAAACACACATTAAATATTTTTGTGCCACGTCACGATTAACAATAATATTAATATCACCATCATTGGTATATGGAAACCATTGGGAAATTACTGTATCAATCACTTTATATTTAGAATTCCCCATTGGTATACATTTAATATATACCTCCATTATTTATCAGTCCGTTTACGTCAACTACAAAAAATTATTTTGCTTTACATTGTCATTAATTAACCACTCACTTTTTTAATAGCAAAACCATTAGGCCATATCACTATTATATTTGTAATATCTATAACACATCTATGATAATGTACTATTTCACAGGATGGTTTCAAATTAACCACCATTAGATAGTCTACATGTACATATTTCACTCTTTTGTACATATTACTTAGTCTAATTAGATTCTGTTACATCTTTATTAAACAAATTTTACATATTTTGTCTTTTTGATGATCTGTGGGTCAGTGTCTCTAGCTTAGCCGGGTAGAGGTAACTATATGTGCATACTACGTTAATCAGTATAAACATTCAGTTACACAGGACTGCTATACATCAAGCCACTAACATACATCCAGTCACTAAACAATTCAATAAAAACATTCAGGCCCTTGATCACAGTTCATTTACCCGGACAACCCCTCCCCCCCTCCCCAATGCCAACCTATTTCTAAAACCAAATCCCCAAATACTTTACCTTTTAACGTCATATTACTCCATAACTCCCCTTTCACTACACCATTACACACCAACACGATATATAACAATTTCAACGTAAAATATTTAATATATAGTGCTAAGTTCACAAACACTACATGAAGTATTGGGTAAGTTCACAGTTCCCAAAAATGCTTCCTCAGAACCACTACTATCCACACAACACCCAAATGTACATTTCACCAACTGCGCATGTCCTAACACGCAATTTATACAGCTGAATTACAATTTCTCGGCCCTTTCTGCTTACTTACGTAACGAAAGACGAGCTCTACAAGCGCACAAGCTTTTTACGAGGTTTATACTCATCTCACGAAGATTTTTCCTGTGCTACACGGCAGTAAACTATTTACACAACCATGGCCCAACGTGTTGGTTTAACTAAATTCAACAACGAATTTGGTAAGACATTCTATACTATACAATAGTTATACACATGTAGTGCTATGTTTTTATTTTCTCCTTGCGATCCATATCGGCTTCTAATTCTGTCTCTCTCACATGTGCCAACCCCAATCCCTGCTGACGAGTCCATGAAGGACGAAACGCCGCGTACAGGGATACTGAATTTTACACACATGATTTTCTCCTCTCGATCTTTATAATTGACATGCCTCCATACAAGCTTTTTAGTACAGCGCGATCATATCTTTTGGGTTTGATCAAAAATTTTTCCACACCACAGGATATTTTACCGTTACTATTTTACATTTGCATCTCCACTTTTATGTTCAACAAGTCTACGCCTACATTTATTTTCTTAGGTTCACAGTTATACAAATACAGGTTTTTTATCTTTATTTTTCAGTTTTTTCACAAACATACATTTTGCCAACAACACGAGGCCATCACACTATCATATTTCACACTAAACCTTTTGAACTCACATTTAGGGACTATTGTGCCATTAATTTATTACTAGGACACCAATATGGTTCTCATTACCTATATCTAAACCTAAAAAACTTGCAATAATAAATTTACGTGGTGTTTCCACAAACAAAACTATTATATTTTTCGCCATGCAAACATACAAAGAACTTAAGGTGGCTCCCTACAGTTCTCTAAAATTCTAGGTATTTTGAGTATCGTTCGCTTTGAACCGAATTTATATTAGATACACTTAAGACAAGGCAATATGATCATTTCCAGGAAAGTTCAGAAGCTGTGTGCTGCCATTTATGAACAAATTAAAACAGTGTTTGTGTTGCCGTGGCAACCATGACGTTTAATCTTTTTCACTTTTATTGTCTATGTTGTTAAGATAACTGTTTTTTGCAGTTAATTCGTGGTTGACATTTTATGGTTGACATTTCGAAACAGTAAACTTGGGCAACCTATGTCCAATGAGGGGTTGCTAGGCAACGGGTTTTAAGGACGTTCGAAAAACGTTGTTCGTGAGATTTTATGAGGGAAATATTACTTTTATTATTGTTCTTTTCGTTTATTTTTGTTAAATTAAAGTTTATAAAAAGAGTTTCGAGTCTTGAGAACATATTTTTGGCGATCCTGCCAGGACATTGGAGTTTTATAATGATATAATCGTGATCTTTCGTTCGTAGTATTGGAAAAATATTGACAGGCGGCATTTGCAAGAAGTATTCGTATCGTTGTTGGATTTAATTTCGCAAAAGTGTGAGGAATTGTCGATGGTTGGGACGTAAGAGAATCTTGAATTGTTGTATATGGTTGCGTGTGGGTTTTAATTCGTGATAAATATCGTAAAAGATCGAAAAATATCGGAGACATTGCGAGTAATTTATGCGTGTTTTGAAAATTTGAAATATCGAATAAATTAACGAATATCGAATAAATTAACGAATATGGAATAAACTAACGAATTGAATTTGCTAGTGTGGGTTCTTTATTAATGGAAGAATATTGTTAGTTATCGGATTTTATACAAACTTTCAGCGTGCGGGAACTTGTGTTCGCTAGTTTTTTACTGGAATTGTTGATCTATATTTGGACAGTAGTGAAGTGTTGTTTACCCTTTTTGTACATTTTGAGCTTGGAGAAAAAATATCTAGTATTAATTGACATAATTTGTTGGTATCTGAAACTTAAGTGTTGCTATCATGTCGGACACAGAACTGGATCCTAGTGAAATACCAGAGGAGCCTAAAGCGGATGAGGAAGTTAAACAAAAGCTAGTTCTAATCGAGTTAAACCGACGAAAACGAGCCAGTAAACGTAGCACAACGAAAGCAAGGCATCATCTTGAGAAGTTAATCGTTGAAAAGGCGGAGGTTGATATACAGGAACTGGAACATCGTGTAGAGACACTGTGGCAAATACTGGAAGATACACAAGTTATCATGGATGAAATGTCTGCATATTTTATGGAACAGAAAGATTTCGAAAGTCATAAGCTGGTGATGCAAGAGTCGAATGAGTTAGAGGGGGATTGTCAGAAGGTCATTGAAAAGACACAGGCTGTTATTGTTAAATGTGCATCAGAAAGCTGTGTGCCGAGTCCACCCATACAGAAAACTGCCCCAAACACAGGGGGTGAAGTAGAAACCGAAGTCACAGATAATCAAGGGGTTTCCACTTCCGTAACTGGGAATGAAGGTGAACTCGACATAGCTGATGACGTCACAAACCAGGGCCCCCAGGCAGTGGCTCCTGCAACATTAGGGGGTAATGATCACCTACAACAACCGGCTACCGAGAACAGTAGTTCCACCTCAACGGGGTACCCTAGTCCGCAGCATGATATTACAACAACAAGTAGTGGACATGGAGAAACTGTTATTAACCGTCGGCTGAAGCCATTGAGGGTGCCAACCTTTGACGGAGACAAGAAAAAGTTTGAAGAGTTTTGGGGACTGTTCGTAAGCCTAGTAGATATGTCGAACGAACCAACTAGCTTAAAGATGGCAAGACTCCGCCAAAGCTTAACTGGAATAGCCCTGGACTCAATCCGTGGACTTGGTGTGTCAGGGCCTGAGTATAAGGAGGCCAAGGAGATTTTAAATACAAAATTCGGAGGTCAGAGAAGGCAGCTTCGTGCCTACCTGGATGATTTAGAAAGAATGCACCCCTTACGAGCAGCTGATGTTCAAGGTTTCGAAAGGTTCGCAGATCTAGTAAGAGTGACGGTTGTTAAGTTGCAGGCAGAAGGGAAAGTAGGTGAACTTGGAGATGGAACACTGTACAGTTTGTTGGTCAAGAAGTTGACAGGACACCAGTTAGAAATTTACACACGATGGATGAATGAGCACAGTAAAGACAGATCGGTTTTAAGCCTACGAGACTGGTTAAAGGAGGAAGTCTCAATTAGAGTTGAAGCAATTGAGATGGCCCATGGGATAGAATCCGAAGATTCTGCGCGATATAATCGAAAGCAATATCCAACGAAAGGTGGAAGGAGCAATCCAAGTTCCTTTTTCATGGCTTCGAACAATCAACGAAATTCAGCGTTTAACGAAGACAAAAGGCCAAAACAAAAGCCTCCTTGTGCCTGCTGTAGCGGGCCGTATCATGGTATTTGGGCTTGTCGACAGTTTGAACAAAGATCGGTGGAACAACGATGGAACTTTGCCAAAGAGAAACAGCTGTGTTTTCGCTGTTTGAGTAACGATCATTGGGGTAAAGATTGTCGAAGATCGCAGCCGTGCAAAGTGAATGGATGCCAGCTCAATCATCACCGTTTGCTACATCGCCAACCTGTCACTCCACCATCACCCATACCACCTTCCCCCCCAGAGTCGTCATGGGAGGGGGCAGCTTCACGGGAGGGGGCAGGCCCGAGTAACAAAGTGGCAATGATGACACAAAGCCACTCATCCTCCAGAGAGCAGTGTTCATTACGGACAGTTCCTGTATGGTTGAAAAACAATGGAAAGAAGGTCAAGGTCAACGCCATACTACATGACGCGTCGAACGAGTCGTTCGTAAACGAACATGTGGCTAACCTACTAGGTATTCAAGAAGCGTTTCAGTCTGTTCAAGTTCACGTTTTGAACAATTCTGTGGAAACATTTCAGTCCATGCCTGCAAAGATTGAAATTGAAAGTGTCAATGGTGATTTTGGCAAAGTTATCGAGGTAAAAACTTGTCCCCATCAAGTTACTGGAACTTATAAAGTTGAAGACTGGAATGAAACGAAGACGCAATGGCCTCATCTCTTACAATGTGAATTTGCAAGGCCGGCGCAAAATGGCCTAGTGGACTTGCTAATCGGAGTGGACAATGCTGATCTGCATTATTCGAAGGTGGACGTGCATGGACCACCAAATAGCCCAATCGCTCGCCTGGGTCCTCTTGGATGGACCTGCATTGGACCGACCGGAAAACTGGATGGTAAGAGGTCTCATCTTATCATGCATTCCTTTTTAACAAGAGATGCTCACGGCGACCAAAAAAAGGTTAATTGTTGTGATGTAAATAACACATTGAGAAAGTTTTGGGAAATTGAAAGTTATGGAACCGAAACCAAACGATCAGCGGTAATGACCAAGGAAGAGAAGAATGCATTTGAAAAAGTGGAGTCGTCATTAACGCACAATGGGACCCGCTATTCTATAGCTGTCCCGGGGAAAGAGGACTTCCCGACTCTTCCAACCAATCGGGAAATGGCAGTGAAACGTCTGGAAGGCACCGAAAGAAGTTTGAACACCAAAGGTAACTTTGTTAGGAAAGAATACGAAGAAACAATAAAATCGTACATTGAAAAAGGTTATTTACGAAAGTTGACTCCCGAAGAAATGTCGTCTCCATCGTCTTGGTATCTGCCACATTTTCCGATAGTCAAGTTAAACAAAACAACAACTAAAGTGCGCATAGTGTTCGATTGCTCGGCAAAGTACGAAGGCGTGTCGCTGAACGATGCAATCTCTGCAGGTCCCAAGTTACAAACCGAACTGTTCGATGTCCTTGTACGTTTTCGGCGAAATCCAATTGGAATTGCCTGCGACATAAAAGAGATGTATTTACAAATCGAGATAGAAGAAAAAGATCGTCCGTACTTTAGAATCTTGTGGCGAGATTACGAGAGCGACCGGGAGCCTGATGAGTATGAATTTACACGAGTCGTATTTGGGAAAAATTCGGCGCCTATGGAAGCGCAATATGTCGCCCAAGAAAATGCTCGTCGTTTTCAAGATCGTTATCCACTAGCAGCTGAAACAGTTCTGAAGTCTACATACATGGACGATAGTATCGATAGCGTCGAGGACGAAGCCAAAGCCGAGACTATTCAAAAGGAACTGCAAGAGCTATGGAAGAATGCTGGTATGGAAGCCAGGAAATGGGTCTCTAATTCAAAGCAAGTTCTGGCAGCTATTCCAGAAGAGCATCGAGCATCTGAACTGGTGATTCGAGACGCAGAACAACCAGTGACTAAAACGTTAGGTATTTCGTGGTTCAGCAAAGAAGACACCCTTTCCGTTCCAGCACCATCAATGACGGCATTCGTGTCAGTAACAAAACGTAACGTCCTAAAGAAGATAGCTACAATCTTTGACCCTCTCGGTCTGATTTCGCCGGCGATCATAAAAGGAAAGATGTTGCTTCAATCGTTGTGGAGCCGAGGGTATGATTGGGATGATGAAATACATGACGACATAGCAAACCAAATTCAGTCTTGGCTTAATCAGTTATCCGTTTTAGCAGAAGTGAAGATTCCCCGTTGTATTAGACTTGCATTAACAATTACATCCTTCAAGTTGATCACCTTCGTTGACGCCTCAACAAGTGCATTTGGTGCTGCAGTGTATGCCCGGTTCGAGTATGAGCAATCCTATCCTCCTACATGTCGTCTATTGGCATCAAAGAGCAAAGTTGCTCCCTTGGTACCAGGCACCGTACCGCGTCTGGAGTTATGGCCGCAATAACAGGTCTACGATTGACACAAACAGTTATTGGAGTCTTGGAAATCCCTATGAGCACCGTAACATTCTATTCGGACAGTCTCGATGTGCTTTGATGGATACGAGGTCATGGAAAGGACTTTCGTGCGTTCGTGGCTAATAGAGTCGGTGAAATACAGATGTCTAGTGATCCTCAACAATGGCAACACGTGTCTACGGAGCAGAATCCTGCAGATCTTATATCACGTGGTATAAACGCTGAAGACCTCAAAGAGAATTCATTATGGTGGAATGGTCCTGACTGGGTATTGAAGGATGAAGACAAGTGGCCAAGAGTTGCTGACAATAGCCCTCCAACCGAAATGAAAGAAAGCAAGAAGCCTACTGTCTTAGTTAGTCATGGAAGTCCAGTACCACAAAATCCCGCAACGAACGCGACAACAGACGAATGGAGATTAAGCCCCAATCGGTACTCATCGTGGATGCGTCTGGTTTGCATTTATGCACGAGTCGTCCGAGTTCTGTGCAACATGCAGAAGAAAACAAATCGGGTATTCGGAAAAGCGCTACAGCCAGAAGAAATTCAGGACGCAGAAGAAGATATCATTCGCAACGTACAATTAGAAATCTTTTCCGAAGAGTACCAAGCCCTAAAGAGCAACAAAACAATCTCACCCAAGAGTCCTTTGATTAAGCTATCACCTCGAATTGATGAGAATGGAATCATTCGTATGGATGGCAGACTAACATATGCAGATTACCTTCCGTATGACGTAAAGCACCCCATAATCCTACCCCGAGGTCACCACGTAACCAAACTAATTGTTAAACATTACCATGAAAGAGCAAATCGCACAGGGGGTGTGAACTTCATTTTGGCTCAACTGTCACAAAGATTCTGGATAATAGCAGCACGGGAAGAGATTCGAAGCTGGGAGAACGAATCTAACGAGTGCAAAAAGAGGAAGATGAAGCTTGCGACACAAATAATGGCTCCACTTCCAAAAGTTCGTCTTAGATTTACCTTTCGTCCATTCGACCAGAGCGCTGTGGACTACGCAGGACCTTTTATCACGGTGCAAGGCCGGGGGAGACAGCGTCAAAAGCGATGGTTATGTTTATTCACGTGTCTTGCGACAAGAGCTTTCCATTTGGAAATGGCCTGGGCACTGGACACGGAGAGTTTTCTAAATGCTTTCACTCGATTCACTAGCCGACGAGGGGTACCGTCCGAAGTTACAAGTGATAATGGAACTAATTTCGTGGGAGCCGTAAATGAATTGAGAGATTTGGTGGGAAAATTAGACCCAAACCGTATTCAGCAGAAGACAAACCACCTCTTCGACAAAGTAAAGTGGCATTTTAACCCTCCAGCCGCTCCGCATTTCGGAGGAGTACATGAAGCGATGATCAAATCGGCGAAACGTGATATCTATTCGGTCCTAGGAAACAGTGACATTCGAGACGAAGAATTGATCACCGCATTTACTGCTGCCGAAAGTCTGGTCAACTCTCGTCCCTTAACCTATCAGACGACAGATCCTAAAGATGTTACACCGTTAACACCAAACCATTTCCTACACGGGCAAGTGGGTGGAGAAGTGGCTCCCGAATCGGTTGACTACACCAATTTTAACTTACGGAATCGGTGGCGAAGAGTGCAACAACTACTCAATCAGGTGTGGACGAGATGGTTGAAAGAATACCTTCCCACATTAAACAAGCGTCCGAAGTGGACGGAAATAGTGAACGACATGAAAACGTGTTCGTTAGATCACAACCTACCAAGAGGTCGATGGCCTCTAGGACGGATCATCGAGACGTATCCTGGTAAAGACGGTCACACGCGAGTGGCAAAAGTTCAGTGCGGAGACAGAACCTTAGTTCGACCAATACACAAGTTAGTACCGCTGTTTCAAGAAAACTGATGGAACAGTGTTAGTTGAACAGTTAGTTTAGATACGCACTCTACGCAGTGCGGGGAGGGGGAATGTTGTTAAGATAACTGTATTTTGTAGTTAATTCGTAGTTGACATTTTATGGTTGACATTTCGAAACAGTAAACTTGGGCAACCTATGTCCAATGAGGGGTTGCTAGGCAACGGGTTTTAAGGACGTTCGAAAAACGTTGTTCGTGAGATTTTATGAGGGAAATATTACTTTTATTATTGTTCTTTTCGTTTATTTTTGTTAAATTAAAGTTTATAAAAAGAGATTCGAGTCTTGAGAACAATACACTAACATTAACATCACCAGATGTTGTGGTTATAATTTCGGTATCCAGGAACGCTATTGTTTGCTGATTCTCTGTAACAACAGGCATTTCAAGAGTAAATTGTATATGTGGGTTGATAGTACTTAGATGATTGTGAAATATTGAAATGTCCGATTGTTTTACACAGGCGTTGCTATCATCTACATATCTTTTCCACCATCGCACCCAAACGGGAGATGTTTGCATGGCAGTTGTTTCTATTCTTTGCATGACTAATTCTGCAATTACCGCACTTACTGGCGAACCCATGGGACATCCAAATATTTGCTGATAATAACAATCTTCATACATGAAATAACTGTTGTTCAAAACAAATTTCAGCAAACCATAGATATGATCTGCAGATAAGCCAGTATGTTGTGTCCAAATCGTTGTATTGTTTAGCTCTTCCTTAACAATCTGGAGTGCCAAATCAACGGGGATAGATGTAAATAAAGATATTACGTCAAATGAGACGATACGCTCATTAGGTTCAATTTTTGAAAATTGAAAATAAAACTGGCAAATTCTTTAGAGTTCCTAACTGTGTAAACATCATTGTACAAGTATTTTAGAATGCGCGCCAAATATTTGGAGATTTCATATGTTGGAGACCCAATTGAACTATTTATTGGTCTAAGAGGAACTACCGTGTCTGCTTCTATTGTAAAATGATCATTTTGCTCAACTAAAGGAACCTTATGTATCTTTGGCAAACCGTAAAACGCCGCCGGGTAGGAATCAAATGGTCTCAGTTTTTTGTACTCATTATCTGTTAAAAAACCAGTGTCTTTCAATTTTAATAAACGTTCTTGTAACTCTGTGTCTGTGATATAATGATATCATCGATGCTGATGAGCAGGCCCGTGAGATTTTGCCCAAACGTTCTATCCTAGTGGCCTATAGTAGGGGGGCCAATTTAAAAGAGCTGTTGGCCCCGTCTAATCCTTACCGAGGGGTTGAACCTGTAGGTCGGGGTTGTATTACATGTACAGCCAAGAGATGTGATTGCTGCAAACATTTTCTCACACCGGGCAATTCATTTAGTTCAACCGTGACCGGCAGGTTGTTTAGTATCCGTAAGACCTTGACGTGTACATCCGAGAATGTGGTTTACCTCGCTCAGTGTGTGGCTTGTGGTTTGCAGGGGGTTGGTTCTACTATTAATTTTAAGCCTCGTTTGGCAAACTACAAGTCACATATAAAGCATAAGCGTAGAACATGTGGTGTAGTTATCACTTTATAGATGTGCACGGGAGCGAGCATTTCAATTTGAAATTTATGTTAATTGATAATAACAACGAGGACTTAAGAAAGTGTGAAAACTTTTGGATAGGCACTTTGCTCACTAATTTGGGGGGTTTGAATACTAGCCATGATTATTCCCAACAATAGGTTTCTTTGTTTATATTGGTTTAATTAGTTTAATCACTTATATTGTTGTATATAAGGAGGGTAATTTACTATATTCATTTACTTTTTGACGAAGGCGGTGGCATGCTGCCGAAAATTTAAAGCTATATATATATATAATTTTTATTAAATAATTTCACTTGGAGTCGTGGCAGTGTTATAACCTGTTTGTATATTATCTATGATTTGTCTGCCGAGCAGAGTGTGTACACTTGTTGCATATATATGTATATATATATATATATATATATATATATATATATATATATATATATATATATATATATATATATATATATATATATATATATAT
>CACRXK020000949.1:0-63560 GCA_902702795.2 Paramuricea clavata | reverse complement strand
CATATCTGCAAATATCTGCAACTTTTATGCAGATAGTTTGCAGATATTTTGACAGACAATTACCATATCTGCAAATATCTGCAACTTTTATGCAGATAGTTTGCAGATATTTTGACAGACAATGGACATATCTGCAAATATCTGCAACTTTTATGCAGATATTTTGCAGATATGTTGACAGATACTCAACATATCTGCAAAATATCTGCAACTTTTATGCAGATATTTTGCAGATATTGTAGATCTTGTTGCAGTTATGCTGCAGTACTGCAACAGATATGTGACAGATACTTGCAGACATTTTACATATATATCAGTTTGGTAAGGGTGCATGGTTTCCTATTTTTGGTCGACCTGTAAATCATTCATTTTCACGAACCGTATACGCTTCGTACGGTCCGTAAAGCCATTTCACGGACCGTACGGATTTGTCGGATCGTGAATCGTCTTACGAGCCGTACGAACGGTACGATCCGTCGAACTGTTGGTAGATCTGGGCAAAAGCCATCCGCTATTGGAGACCACTTATTGCGTTTATGAGTTGATACGGATCGTGACTGGTGTTTACGGTCAGTACGAATTTGACGGATCGTGAAGCTGCTTCACGATCCGTATCATGTCGACAGTATTGGACATGTATGGGCTGGTTGTATAAAACTCTTAATCACTTTTTAAATCACTATTTCGTAGTTAAATAGTGATTAACTCTCAAATAGGCGCTTCTTATTGGATGACGTGTGCACTTAATCATAGTTAACTTTAATCACTTTTTTATACAACCGGCCCCTGATCTTCTGAATGACTTCGAACAAATACTGGACGTTGTTAGTCGTATTAAAGGGAACTTGGATTTACTTTATAGCGATGATTTTGGCGACGAGTTCCCAGAGAATACTGCACTTTGTACGACGGTAAATCATGGCCTTGTTGGATGACCTCGCTAAAAGTCGCTGTGAACTCACTCAAGATCAGAGACAAATTTTAAGAGGCGAGTTGGGATTTAGATGGTTAGACATTGCTACAATATTGGGAATATCGTCCTGAACTGTGAACAGTCGTCGTCACGCATTTGGTATGTCAGTCGGACAAGATTACAACTTCTCAAATATAAGTACTGAAGAACTCGACAGGGTTGTTAGTGAAATATTAATATTGACACCACAGTCAGGCCTTAGCCTTGTCAGCAAAGACGACGTGCTATAAAAACTCTACACAGACTTGTCCGACTGACATACCAAATTCGTGACGACGACGGTTCAGGGTTCAGGACGATATTCCCATGCAATATTGCAACAATGTCTACCCATCTAAATCCCAACTCGACTCTTAAAATTTGTATCTGATCTTGAGTGAGTTCATAGCGAGGTCATCCAACAAGGCCATGATTTACCGTCGTACAAAGTGCAGTATTCTCTGGGAACTCGTCGCCAAAATCATCGCTATTAAGAGGCAGTCCGTGTAAAAACCGACCACTCGAATTTCTTAAGATTACAGATTTCCTTCAAACTTTCTGTGTGGAAGAAGTCATTCATAAAATGAACAAAAAACGTTGACTTTGAAATTGTAGTCAGTTTTAAAATTTTTTTCGCTATTATTTTCGGACGCGTTCGAAAACAAGTTAAAACGTTAATTACGCAAGTGATATTTGAGCTTTTTTATATCTCACAGTTCGTCTCGCGCTTTTATTCTAACTTCTTGAAACTTACATATTTTATTATTTCCTGCCTAGGCATAAACCTAAACTAAAAATTATCCTGATCACTTGAAGCAAAAAAAATATTGTGTATTTTTAAAAACGTCTTTCAGACAGCGGATTAAATATTCGTGTTAGTATGCTGGCGGTAAATTATTTTTTCTCCAAAGTGCAACGGTATCAAGTATCCAATCTATTGCAGCTACTGAGTATTATGACACATCTACTACAATAAATAATAAAATCTTTGGGCAGTGTGTTTTTCGCCTGACAAGCGCGTCATGAATATAGTCAATTTTCGCTAATTTCTCTAATTATAAGCCATAATTTCTTTTTGTATTTACTTACATTTTTCGCGTTAAAAACATACAAAACTGTTTACTGTTTCAAATATGGCTGTTTTTTGGATAGAGAGTAAGTTATAAATATGCCAGCAATTATATATGCTTGAAATTTTACGTTTATGGGTATCATTATACAAATAATGAATGTTTATGAGTGCAATGGTAAGAATATTTTCATGAGGTGAAAGATGGAATGTTTCATTCAACGAGGCGACAGCCGAGTTGAATGGAACATTCCATCTTTCACCGAATGAAAATATTCTTACCATTGTACGAAGAAACATTCATTATTTGTTTTATATAATACCAAAATAGACTAATAGATTCGTATGAGAAGCATTTTGAGGGATGCGATTTATCGAAAACACAAAGAGTGCAATTGTACTATACGTTTTATTCCATTGCACTCGCGGAGAATGCAATGGAACGTGTTCCATTATTATTATTATTATTATTATAAAGCTTTATTTGCATGACCTAATTACAGGTATTGCTAAGCGTAGATTATATATATATATAAAATGTCAGTAATGTCTAAGCTATAACTATAAAAATATATAGGAAGAAGCTATTTACAAATAGAAAAGCAGCTAGTATATAATTTAAAGATATAATGTTGGTTTTTTTTTGTTTATTTTGTTTTATTATTTATCTAAGCAATTTTTAGTCTAATCGTTGTCCCTAATCTTCCATGGATTTGAGGCTTAATTTTATCTCTCTCCGAAAAACAGTGAAAGATATACTTAGAGAGCAGGTTAACAAGAACTGGATCGTCTGAAGACATCGCATGCTCAAACAGTTTTTGTTTTTCTTCCATTGTGTTATTAAGATAAAATAGATTTTTGGGAATGTTGTTAGAATTATTTCTTAATTCTTCGTATTTCGGGCAAGATAAGGCTAAGTGATATTCGTTTTCCACTTCACCGTTGTTGCAAAGTTTGCAGAAACGTTGTTCGCGAGAAACGTTTTCGTATCTTCCTCACTCAATTTGCAATTTATGATTACTTACTCTATATTGAGAAAATGTTCTTCTTATCGTTGGGTTATCAATAAGGGATAAATATTCTTCCATTTTGTACTGGTTTTTAAATGTACAAAAGAAAGATAGTTTGGAGGAGTTAATCATTTTATGTTGCCAAAATTCAAAATATTTATCTTTCATCTTATTTACAATAGTTTTTGTATCGTAGTTGATTATATCACTTTTCCAAGTTTGTTGTATTATCATAGAGTGATTTAAGCATGTTCATTGCGTTGGTGTAGAAAGATTCTTTGCCTTTTTCAAGTAGTTGTTTAGACATTAGGAAGGATTGTTTAACTATTGAGTTGTCGTCTAGTTTAAAAATATGTTTAAAATAGTTCAGTATATTCTTTTTTATTGTAATCAGCAGTGGGTATTTCCCAAGTTCACTTCTGCAAGCCACGTTACTGGCTCTTCTGTTAACACCTAGGTATAGCTTGCAGAATCTTAAATGAATTTTTTCAGTTTCTGAATTATCCCATTTATTCAGATCATTTTTTTCGTATGCTCCCCAGACTTCTGAGTTATATAGTAGAATTGGGGAAATTATTGAGTCGAAAATTTTTGTTGCTGTTTTTGGTGAAAGTTTATGAAAATCTAGATTTTTACGAATTTTATAAAGAGCATGCAAAGCTTTTTCGCTTAGTTGTTGTTGTGCGAGTTTAAATTTCCCATTTGGTACTAGTTTGAGACCAAGATAGATATACTCTTTGACTATATCTATCTTTTTATCTCCAATGTGGAAATGAAGGTTTGGTAATTTGGAGTTGTGTTTTTGAAAAATCATAATTTTTGTTTTCTTGATATTGACTTCCATTAGCCATTTACTACACCATTCATTTATTTGGTTTAGACAGCTTTGTAAACCTGATTTTGATCGTGAAAGTATAATGAGATCATCCGCATAGAGTAGGCTGTTGATAGTAGTTCCATTTGGTAATAGAAATGGATCTGATTGTGTTTGTTGAAACATTTTTGGGAGATCGTTTATGTAAATATTAAATAATAAAGGGCTTAGAATGCATCCTTGACGGACTCCCTTTTTGTAAGGAAAAAACGGTGTTCTGTTTTCAGATAGTTTTATTGCACATTTCGTGTTTGAGTAGAGGTCTTGAATTAAATCGTAGAAGTGTCCCCCTATGTTGTTTTTGATAAGTTGGTAAAATAAGCCTTGTTGCCAAACATAATCAAAAGCTTTTCTAAAGTCAACAAAACATGCATAGATTTTTTCTTTTTCACTCTGTTTGACATATTTATCATGCAGAGTTTTCAGCGTAAGAATATGGTCAGCCGTTCTATTTCCAGGCATGAATCCAATTTGAGTTGGGTGAATTAATTGCTTTTCGTTTGCGAAATTCATCAATCTATTATTCAAAATTGAGCAAAATAATTTGCCCATGCAGCTTGAGACACAAATACCTCGGTAGTTGTTTGGATCGAGGGAGTTTCCTGATTTATGGATCGGGGTTATTAAGCCTTCGGTCCATGATTCAGGAAATTTTTAGAAAGGCTTTAGAGAGAATTCCAATACTAGATTTAATAATTTCGGTATTATTGGTATTAGTGGTATACTGATATAAAGACATTCTGGAAAAAACGCGTAATTTTATACGCTGCGCCTGAATCCTGAGTACTTTTTGTGGTCTTATAAGCATGCTTTTAGAGGGTAAATATATAAATTTGCTTCGAAAACCACAAATTCGCTTTTTCATGTATACACTAAACCCAAACAAATCACTCGAACTGATCAAATGACTAATTCCATACAACCTTCAGCGACCGATATTTTCATATTAATTCACCACAGCCTGCTCCTTTTGGATCCAAAAGATTCGCAATGCATAGTCCTTGCCAATAATTAAGTCTGATCGAACGTGATTCGAAGTAGTAAAACTACCAAAACAGTAAAAAAACCCCTTGATTTCGTAATACTATACCTATTATAAGTTTTTTGCCCGGTTGAGCTGCCATCTTGGATTTATCATACAGCTGACGCCTCCCGCAGGTATGAGTCAGCGATCTAGTTGTCCTATATCTATGCAAAAGACGCACAAGATTTTATGCGGAAACCATTTAAGCAATTAATATGATTAAAGCATTTAAAGCAAACTAAAATTCAAAGTTTGTGACCAGTTAAATATCCGGGAGATGTTTGGCGCTTTTTTCCAACCAGTAACGATGATTCACCTTGCTACTGGTCCGATAATTTTGCCTGAAATATAGAGAAGTTTCTAGTGCTATACATTCTGTGGTAAACGTTTCTTAAAGTGCCCCTAATGCTTCAAACTTTTTTTAGCGATATCACATCTTGGCATGATTTCTAGTATTTCAGTGAAAAAAAATTTAAATTTGGGCAAATCCTTCGATTTTTATGGCGTTTTGAATTCAGCTTTCGATGGGCCGTCGCCGTCGTATTTTGTAACCACAAAGAGCCTGGGTCGAGCCAGTTTTCTGACGTCATCCGAGGTAGTCGGCATTTAGCCTTGATCAACTTGTATAATTTGAAATTCCGCCATTATTGCTTTGCTTTACTTGTCTTCGGTCGAAGTTTTAAAGATTACCCTGATTTTCCTCGCCATCATGTCTAACTATGAAACAGATTCGGAAGACAGTTATCAGTCTGATGACTCGGATATAAACTTCATTCCGGGATATATAATGGAAAACTCTGAACTTGTAAAAAATTCGGACGATGATTCCAGCGTTGAGGAATTGAACATGGGTCTAGCTTACGCCGATGAACCTTTGGCCGACGAAGAGTGGTTGGCAAATTACAACAGGCAAGAAAAAGAACGGTTAGAAATTGAAGAGAAGCTATGTAAAAGGCTAGATGGTTCTGTCCAACTAAGCGAGTGGTAAGTAATATAATAGTAAACGAAGATTAAAAATGATTTGTTTTCAAGTCATGTATTAACTTGAATCTATCCAATTCCAACTTTCATGGGTTTTTCCTCGCTTTTCTCACAGGTGCAAGTGTGGGAACTGTGGCGTTGAACTTCTCACTAATGGCAACGAATGTTACTGCTGCTGTGAGCTTGAAGGCTGCGAGGAAGCGATGAACCGCGAGGAAGTGATAAAAGACCTCGAAGTCGAAGGTGTACAAAATGCAAAGTGCGTCACACAACACCCAGGATTCAATCCCGTATGCTTGCAAAAGTGGAGTTTGAAGCAAGCTTCAGACAGATATAAAACGAAAAATAAAGACAAATATAAACAAATAAAAACACAGGAAAGGTTAGATAATTAAACTTACATTGTTATTAACATTGTTAGTTATATTTGTCTCCAAACTTGGTTAATAGCCTACAACTCTTTGCTACATAACAGTTTATATACTGTATAATTACAATACAGTGCAACTCTATTCAAGTTTACTTTATGTAGATAATCTAAATATGTATGCCTTCGCCCCTATTCGTCTAGACCCTGGTTAAAAAGCTGTGGTGGGTGGTTATATCAGCACAGCTTTTTCACATTGACCAGTACTACCCCACACTGGTAGAGACAGTTTTAGTATATAGACCCTGGTTAGTCTTTCAACATGGTTAGCGTTAACTTGGGTCACCAGTGCATCCACAACATAAAATCCTACAATAACTTGGTAAAAATATATGAGTTCCATTGAAGGGTTTGAATCCAGCTTGTTTATTCATATATTTGTATAGCTCATCTAGGAAGATTCGACGGTCGATTGTGAATGCTCATCTTGGGAACAAATGAGTGTATATATTGTAGTCTGGTTGACCTAATGACCATTGGTTGATTCCTATTTGTTTTTAGATTCTTACGCAGCATCTCATACAGGGAATTTACAAGACTTATATATGGATTCCTTGGTAACAGGAGGATCCCCCTTCCATCATGTGCCTACACAGCAATAAGGAAAACATTTCCTATTGATAAAGAGGAACATTTTGTTGGATATTCTGATGACTCGGACTAGTAAACAATCAGAAAAGTCAGTCGAGCATAGTGTCAGGTTATCTAATTGTGTTAAATGGGTCATTCCAGTAAACGTCTACACCTTCACTTTAGACATTTATCGTTGTCAGTAGATTTTGACCCCTGCACAAAATAACTCTGTGATGGAGGTATGGGTCGTTTCTGGAATGATGTTTTAGCGTAAACTATGATAATCAGCTTGTTGGACACTCGTGCAATTATTATTATACCAACATTACTAACAGTAGTAACTTGCTTCTGGTATTGAAAATAAAATTTCCTGCCAGTTTTTGTATCAAAAAACAATAAATTGTAAAGGTGCCCTACAGTCCATATGTAAACAAAGCCTTTGTTTACATTTTTGTGTCCAAAATATTGAGCTTTATTCGACAACTATTTATATTTTCAAGCTTCTAGAGTATAATAAATAATCAGGCTTTTCAAGAACCCAAAACATACTTAAACTGTTTGTATCATAAAAAGTGGGCTCCTTTGTGCACATGTGCAGATCGGACTGTAGAGCACCTTTAAACTTCTAAGTCCACTGTAAAATATATATCCTGATAGAACCCCCACTATCCAGGTATTTATAAATGTATATATGAATTACCCAACCAAGGTAGCTTTCATATAACTAATTTTAGGTTGAGGGAAGGAACAGATTCTGGCTACAAGCTTAGCTAGCCTTGCTTGTTTGTGAAGAAAGCACTGTAGCCTAATGTACCAGTAACACAAAGACAACAAATCAGTTTGATATCAATCCACAAACTTGTTTAGATAGAAATATTTTTTTAAAATTAAACATGCTGATATATAGTATTATATGAACTAATGCAACATACTAGTGTGTACATTGTGGTACTCTATTTACAGGAACAGGAAGCTTGGGATAGATAGGGATTTATATACCTGAAAAATACAAGCAAAACTTCAACATTTCGAGGGAAGGCCTTCGTGTGGACGTTAGTAGCCAACTTCTAGACAAACCTGCCTTCGCTCGAAACATTGAAGTTTCACTTGTATTTTCAGGTAGTTGCTCCATACGAAGCTTCCTGTTGTCATTATCACTGGCACACACTGCTCAAGATTTTATTTACAGGAAATATATATTCTACCATCAGAATGACCTTGAACCCTTGAAATACAATGAAAGCTTGAATGACTGTTTGACCAGAGTTTTTATTTATTTTTCGGACAGTCTACAACATTTTTGTGCCCCTTCATGGGATGTCCGCATGACCTGCAGTGAGGAGCAGCCTTATTTTTTCTTGCATCTGTGTCTCTCATCAGTTGTTCTTGATGTTGCAATACTGTAAAGGTAGAAGAAATAAAAGGTAAACTAATTATAGTCCATTAGCACCTAACACTTTTCCCTTGAGGCCTTGACAAATAAAATCATCTGGCATCAGGGCTGCCAAGTGGAGGGAGGGGGGGTTTGTTGGGCCCCCAGTCATTTTTTTGGGCAAAATATTTCCGTACAAAGGACAAAATATTTGTTTTTTGGCCAAAGTACCGAAATTTGGTATTATAGATTGAGGTAAAGTCGCTGTTTTTCCCTAAAAAGTTGGAGGGGAGGTTGTATTTTTTTTCCGGAAAAATGTTGAAATAGGGGCCCCTAAAAAAAATTGTCCTGGGCCCCCCATCAAGCTCTCGGCAGCCCTGTCTGGCATTAGAGTAAAATAACAAACAGATGTGTTCTCAAGGTTTTGGGCAAAGTTTCTTTGTCAGAAGAGTTAGTAGGCAATCATGGCAAAACAATGACCAATGAGAATATGATTGATTGAAAAGTGTTCAGAGATCAAATTTGGAAATGATTATTACCTGAAGTAGTGGGTGGAACATCTTGGATGACAATTTGACTCCTGTCAGATCTCTTTTTCAATGCTTCTCTCTTTGTTTGCTTGGAGAGCATTGTGTTCATTGGGGGTGGGCACATTTCTTTCAGCTTTACAGCTGCATCTTTCAGGTCAGCTTTGCTACTCAATTCGAATGTCTCATATATTTCTTGTATATATGCTGAAAGAAGAGGTGTGATGTAATAAATAAATGAAAGGGACACGATTACTATGTGCACATAAACAAAAACTTACCGAAGTTCTGTGCAACTCTAACATTCCGAACTGTTGCCTCACCATTCTTAAATTTTGGATAGCTGATCTTCACTCTTTCAGAACCGTCTGAATCGTTTCTTTTCATTTCTCTTTGGAGGTTGAAATTAAAATGAATGACAGCTAGAATATGCCTACAAAACCACAATTATAGGACAATTACTTTATTGTCTTCCTGTAATTTGCTATCCTGTAATTAGCTTTACTGATGAAATAGAGAATTATAGAATAAGTTTTAATAGAGTATAAATATGACTTTAGTTAAGTTTCTAACCTGCAATATTGTCCAACATAACAGTATGCAATCATCTTTGGGGCAAAGTGATTTAACACGCTGTGGAAGCCCTCTAAGCAGCTTGTCTGTGCTAACGGAGACGCTTTCTTGATCCCTTTCATCAGTCGGGTGTTTGTCAGTGCAGTACAAACTTTCTTATGAAGTGGTGAATCTATAGAAAAAAACATGAACTGCATCAGTTATCTATTCATGCATGTACTGTACTAGAGTGATCCTGGATAATAGAGTTTAGGTAGGTCTGATGGGCCTTCCAACCACAACTCCAACTGAATGGGGAACTGGTTACATTTTACCTGCATGACAATAAATATACAACGAATGCAAGAACTTTTGGCCATGCACATACTTCAATAACATACCAATGGTCAGCCACTTTCTAGCTTCAATGTCACTGCCATGGGCACACTTATCAAACAGGGGATCACTGTGACCTGAATGGATGTTCACAATGTGCCTCAAAAAGGACTTGAACTTAGCCCATATGACCAGCCCATTTCCACTGAATGTCGAGGTGGCACTCCAGTGCAGGTGGTTTTCACACGGTTTGATCCACTCGTTTACTGCCTCACAGTCTTTCTCTTTGGCTATTTTTGAAAGCACCTTCCTAATTTCTGTGAGAAAAAATGAATACAAAATGCAGGAAAATAAGAATTGGTCAGAAGCACTTATTTGTAAACAGATCCCCCTCTCACAATACTTTCTGGGGCATATGAGGTCACTTTGCTAGACATATGGTGATATCCTGTGTGAGTTTTAATATAAACAATAATAATATATAGTGCATATTGCATAATATATTACATCATTAGTTATTCAGTAATGTTTATAGTTCAGTGGGCTCTGATTATTCTCTCATATAAGAGGCCTGGACACTAGCTTTGCTCACTTGTTATTATTGTTGTAATGCTGTGTGCATTTTCTCATTATTTTGGTAGTTTGTGAGGGCACGACAGCGTGAGAACTTAATTAATGAAATGGATGAGCTACAATAAGTCCTATCTATGGTGATAAAGTCAAGAAATAAAAAGTGAACAAAGCTAATGTCCAGGCCTCTTGTAATGAGAGCCCACAAATAATAAACATGTGCATTTAATACAGTACTATGTACTACAGAGCAAATTGTATGTTGTAGGTAGGAATTGCTCTTACTTTTCTTCAAGTGCCAGATGTCAAAATAATGGACAATGTTCTTCAGGACTGTCCGCATGTGTTTTGCAATGGAAGTGTGCCTGTCTGATATAAATGTTGTTATGGTAAGGCCATATGCAATCATGTAATCCATGCATAACTTGAAAGACATGAACTCCATCGCTGGACTACTTCCTGCCTGATTTCTCTACAATGGAGAAAAAGTGAAAAACAGAGCTGCAATAAGTACATTGATCAATTCACTGGTGAGTGTAAGAACTTTATATATCATCATTTTCCGATTGCATGATGCAGATTCTAATAAGCAGCCTGCAAAATAATTCCTACCTGTACAAGATTGAAATGTATGATTTGTGCAAACGTACAACAAAAAATTGTATATGCACAAAACTTGGCCGAATGTCCCATGCTGTCATGGGGACCATCCCTTGCTATCACTACACCATCTTTCACTTGCTTAGCCTTCTCCATCAACATTGCCTGGTACTTCTTCCAGTGTAGATAGATGGTTGGAAATAACACAGTCTAAAACATAATTTACATTACTTCAGATATATTTTAAACCAAGACTCTCATGATGAGGGCAAATTTCAAGCAATTTTCCAATACTGTCAAACTGTTCACTGAAAAGGGTTGAGTGAAAAGTGCAACCATAATGTATTAGATAAATAAATAAGTCTGTTTAGCATATACTGTACTTACTCTCTGATAATGGAAGTATGTATTATGTGAAATACATCCAAGACCCATGTGCAGAAATATTTGCCGTAATTTAGTGTAAGAGCCACCACCGAGTAAAACTGCCATACACAAAAGGAAATTACCAGCAGGTGTTTTACGTCCAGGCATTCTAGGTTGGCTATGCCAAATTGTAGTCTTCTGTGGGCACTTTGGGTTGTTGCATGTAGTGGTGACAACTGCTTCAGTTCCAACACCTTTTGCCTCAACTAATGGATTGTCAGTCTTGCAACAATGGCAAAAGTTGAAAAGCAACAGAAGCTGTGACAAAAACACAATGTGTTTTGGTTCTGTTCGCAGATTGCCGTCGACTTGCAATAACCTATCACAAGTAAAAAAAGTACTAAATCATGAGATCATGACTTTGGTATATATATTCTGCCATGATGGTGCAAAGAAACGAATAACAAATTTCCTTTGAGTGGCTAAAACAATGGTACTAATCAGTGTGGTAAATGTTGTGTAAAATCTATATTTTTATCACAATAGTATAAAATACTTACCCCGAACTTTCTTCTTCTATTTCTTCTTCTTCAGCCTCACTATCCACCTCAGCTTCTTCCACCTCGTAAGCCGGGTCTTTGGTTTCACTCTCATCTTCCATGGCTTCTTCATCATCAGTTTCGCTCTCTGTTACTTCTTCCATCTCAGTTTCTTCCTTTTCACTCTTTTTTTCAGACACTGATTTTTGTTCCAATAATCGTTCAAGCTTGTTTACTAGATATGTATTAAAATAGAATGCTGCTTCATATACAGGTAATAGCCTTTTCGATTGCATTGTATGATATTAAACCTACAGTAGATTAAATTGCACCATATTATACAGTATTATATATGGGCTTAATACCTTTGCGTTTCATTTGTTTCATTTTAATTTTCTTCTCTTGTGCAATTGTTTGCAGGGTAATGATTTGGTTCTTCAGTCTTCGGTTTTTTTCAAAGATTGTTTCCAAATCAGCATTCAAGTTTGGCATCTGTGTATCGGTATCAGTGGTGAGGATCTATGAGTATAAAGTAATAAAACAATATTTTTAATAACCCATTGGGTGGCAGCACTCTCCCCCGACAAGTATTAAAATCGTCTGACGTCATGCACCTATCAATGTTAATCCCCAGAGGGGTTGGGCATATGTGGGGTATTTGATCATCAATTGCATCACCACCCTGGGGATTTTGATTAGCATTTTGGTCCCAAGTTGGGGCAATTTGAACCAAATGACTTTTATTAATATAGTATTTATTGCAATTTATTGCAAAATGGTGGGGTATTTGACCAATATTTATTGCCTGACGGTGGGGCATTTGATTGAAAATTTGCTCAAAAAATCAAATGCCCCACCTATGCCCGACCCCCCCCCCCTCTGCGGCTTAACATTGATAAGTGCATTAGGTAGATGTAATAACAAAGTTGCATGGGCAGATAGTCTAATTAATCCATTGAGTGGCAGCATGCTCTCCCTGATGAGTAAAATAGTCTGGCATTAGACTGAGTAAAACAACAAAGTAGGGCGCATCTGCGTGTATTTACATTAAAACGCTTCCATAGGCTGAGTATAATTTATAGTATAATTATAAACCTGGCATTTGCATTTATAATAGTAAGTGACTGGTGACCTTACATTTACTGGCTCGTCAGGGTGACTTTCTCCAAGCATCTCCAGCTCTTGGGGCCCTAACTCTTGCTTCCTTTTCTTGCGCTGTGCAGTCGACTTTGGTGTGCGCTTGGTGACGACGTCCATCTTCGAACCTTCGACTTCCCCATGGCATGTGCTTTCTTCTGTGATAGCTTTTATGAACTATATGAAAGATACAATGGACTATAACATATATATAATATATATAATATATATCCTATATATAATTACATAATTAAATGCTATACAATATACGTTGGAAACAACTCAGAAAAATTGAAAAAAATCGTGCAAAAAATTCAATAAACTCACCATGCGTCTATCCCTAGGACTTTGCGTATCTGGTTCGCTTGCATGTTTCGTCGCTACAGCATGAATACTTGGGTATACGCAAATGCCAAGATCATCTCTCTTTAACCTCGGATGATTTGGCTTCGTTTGATTAGGCAAACTGGAGAATCTTCGCTCGTAATCTTCAGGCAGAAAGTGAATTGAGCATAAAGTCGAAGCCTTCGAAGGCTCGAAGACCCGTTTTGCCTTCACGAAGTCAACCCAGATTTTCCGTCTTCTCTTTGCTTCAGGTCGATCATCGTTGTAATAAGGAATAGTGTGAAGACTTATACCTGAACTTAGGCAAGCTTTATTCGTGCAATTGGCCGCTACACAACTATTGACCATCTTTTTTACCAAAGCAAACAAACGCAATATATGTATATGATCTACAGTGAATTTGCATGTGGTTTTCACGAGTACCTCGGATGACGTCACAAAATTCACTCGTTTCAGACTCCTTGTGGCCACGGAAGTGGTCCACAAAAAGTGCCTTTTTACCAACTTTAAACTGCCATAAAAATTGGAGGATTTGACGAAATTCATTTTTGTTTTCGGCAAAATGCTAGAAATCATGCCAAGATTTGATATCGCGAAAAAACGTTTGAAGCATTAGGGGCACTTTAAAGCTGGAGCACGAGCAACAAACAAAACTTGCAAGCAAAATCTGATTTCAACGCATGTTAATTGAAAATGTTTAAACATAAATTACAAATCACAAGGCAACATGTGTCGACATTTCTACTTAAGTTAAAACATGCGTTGAAGTCAGATATTGTTGCCAGTTGTAGCAATTTTTTGCTCGAAATGAGAAATGTGAAAATGTGAAAAATTTCGAATGAAAAGATTGAACTCATGCGCGACCTGATTTTGGAGAGTTTCTCTGAGAAATCTTCGGTATGAGCTCCATGCCACCTTTAAATTTACTATCAGTAAATTCTTAAACACGTCCGAATTTATCAATACAATAAATTCGCAACACATGTTGAGCCCTAACCCTATCCCCTAACCATAACTACCCTAAACATAACCCAAACCTCTAACCTCTAACCCTGGCCTAATCTTAATCGAACCCTAATCTAATCTTTATTTGACACTAATCCAAACTCTTTTTGTATTGATAATTTCAAATTGTGTTGCAAATTTATTATATATATTGATAAATTCGAAATTCGGACTCTATATTATTGATTTGCCAAAATATTTAAGACACACTAGACCAGATATGTTCGCCGATGACACCCAAATTGCAACATCTAATAGCGATGTCAATGTGATCTTAGAGAATCTTAACACAGATTTAAATGTTTCGACTTGGATGTCAGCTAATAAATTAACTTTGAACAATAAAAATACAGAGTTCGTGGTTATAGGTAGCAATAATAAGCGACTTGGCCAAATAGTCCAAGAACCCTCAATTTGTGTGAGAGGTACAGAGATTAAAAAGGTTAATGCGACCAAGTCGCTTGGTCTAATGATTGATGATACTTTATGCTGGTCGGCCCAAGTTGAAAAAATTACAAAAAAAGTTAACTCAGGACTCAGCCTTATTAGAAGGCTGCGGGATATTGCTGATTATAATACTTTAATAACTGTTTATAAATCAATAATCCAACCACACTTTGATTGTTGCTCACAAATTTGGGGTTGCCTAGGAAAGGTTTTATCAGATAAACTTCAGCGTCTCCAAAATAGAGCGTTTAATTTCGTATTATTACCCGTGAAGGATATGAAACGCGATCAAAACATAACAAAACTAGCCCGGTCTGAATGTGTAATGCTGCGCCTACTGCAAGCCGGGAATTTTACCCTTTGCACCAGGGGTATATATCCCATAGGTCGTTACGTTACCTTTGCTCTAATTTATTCCGATTGCACTCCGAAGCAAATTTCAAACTTCGGAAATCCGTGTTTAGTTCGTTGATTTTTGTACTCGGAAGATAAAGTTTAACGTCATTTCCAGTGCTATTTTACGTCTATATTAGGCTACCACCGAATGAGGCAGCAATATAAGATATGCAAGTTATATTGTTTCTATAATAAGCCGGGAAAGCATTTTTGAATGTATTTAACTTTGTTTTATCACAGTTAATAAAGGTTTTATGTCGCTACTGATCGATGCCATCGTGATGTTAAATATTTTAGCTATTCAGTAATTATTAAATCGACAGGTTTCGCTCGATTCTAAAAATTCGATCAGAAAATTCCATTTAAATATATCATGGCCAGAAATCACGGACATGATTTATTATACGTCCTTCGTAATATGGCTTCTGCAGTAAACAGTAAATTATATTACGCGATGCTGTAAATCCCAAAAGCAGAGAATATGGTAGGTCGTTTGCAACTTGCCTCAGTCGCTGGCTGTAAATCAAAGTCGGTCGAAGTATTTAGCGTAATGTTGACTTGATTTTAATTAGTGAGCATTTTCCATTTCCAGTATTTGTACACAAGCTATAGTTTGTACGGAATTTATCTATTTAACTCTATATAATAATACCGCACTATAAGTATAGCCATGCACTAGAAACAAACGAAAATGCAGAATAGGCAGTAACTTACACCAGGCAAACACTACACGATATATTTCAACAGACCGTGTTCTGCGGCCAGCCGTCGAGGCAAATTGCAAACGACTACCAATATTCTTTGATTTTGCGATGTAAAGCATCTCGTAACATAATTTACTGTTTACTATCGAAGCCATATTTCAACGGGTTATGTATTAATGATTTGCAAAGTTAGTAAGGAAGTAGAATAATCCTGTCCGTGATTTCTGGCCATGATAGAACTGACACAAAATTTCTCAATACAAGCGAACACAACATGTTCATCCAAGAGACAAACAAACTGGGAGATACCCGTTGCATTCCGATTATTTTCCCGACAGTATACCGAAGTCTGCCGAATTTCGGAGCCGTCAAAGTGCGCATGCGTCGTACTATGTTGCTGATTAGTTGAAAAGCAGGCTCAATTACACACTCACACCGGGGGCGAATTATAATGGATATTCTAATCAAGGCAGGATTTTCAGATCTGCAAACAAGAAGGGAACAACAACATGCTACATTAATGTATAAGATTAAACATAAAATGCTTCCAAACTACCTGCAGGATATTTTCATCAATACACAAGAAGTCCATAATCATAACACTAAGCATAGTGAATTTAATTATACATTACCAATGCCAAATACTAATGCTATGAAAAAATCATTGGCCTACAGAGCTGCGGAGACTTGGAATGCTCTCCCAATTGACCTGAAGTCGTTCGGAAGTATAGCAACTTTTAAGAGTGGGGTAAAACAATGTAGATTGATATGTTAAGTTATAATTTTTTTTTATATTTATAGTAGTTAGCACACGGCCTATTGGAAGATCACTTTTTTCGTCGTGAAATGGAGCGGACATAGGGCAGCCAATCGAATGCTTGTGTTTTGGATCGATGACAAAATAGAAAAGCCAATCAAAATGCTTGTACATGTTTTGGCGTTATATCTATACTGTGGAAATCATTGACGAGAGAATATTTTTGCGCAAGTGTCTTTTCGCGCGAAATTTTTCGCATTTCGCTCGTCGTAGAATTAGGCATTTAAATTCTTAATCAGTTGGGGCCTTTTCGGAAAGAAAATAGTGTTGTGTATGAAAGCAAGGGGAGAGGGGGGTGGTACAGTACAAGAAGTTTGGGTGCGGGAAAGGAATTTAACGTCCATTCTAATCAACATTAGGTTTTGGCAGTACTTAATTGATTCTAGTTAAAATTTCTGTAATTTGAAACTAGAAAGAATATCGTGTTCTAGTATAGTTTTCGAAGCCAACTGATATTCCGAATCTAAGAATTTCGAATTTAAAGATCCTCATCACTGTCGTCAGGCATGGTACAGTAGGGAGTTTAAGATCTTGAATACGAACTACCGACTACGTTTGAAATAGTTTTTATTATATGTATGCAAATACGAAGTGCTTGTCATACCAAATTCATCCCAAATATGTTTTATGTGCATGCCTTTGTGTTCGATAAGTTTCATCTTTTAATTTTCATCATTTCTTTAATTTTAAAAATAATATTCTGCAACGTTGCGTAATCAGTTTCGGTGCTAGCTATGTTCTTGATTCTGTTTTACAACACAAGAATGTGATTTGTACGCTGTGGCCAAGGTCGCTACGCCAGTGAAAAGTATGCTCTGGGTATATGTAAATTTTGTCTGCCTCAGTTAAATCAATGCGAAAACAAGCTTTCAACCGTACTCCGTCAATTTCTAAAATATATAAAGTAGGTATAATATTTTGGCTTCTATGGGCTTTATTTTTATGTAAAATTCAAAACGAAACTCTACGTAAACGTTTTTAAATGTGATTGAAATTAACCGCTTTTTGCCGATATTTATAAACTCCTCAACTCGAGCTTCAACTTATTACTCGCACTTTGAAATGAAACAAATTTAATTCGTACAGGACGCTAATGAAAATAATTTGCTTTAGCTTTTTATCATGAACTTCTACGAAAGTTAATTTAAGTAAGAAACTTTCGCAAACAATGCATAGGAAAGACTTGAACATGAAGAACAAAGCCTATATTATTGAATACAAAGTCATACATAAACAATTGAAACAAATTTGCCCTATACTTTAGGATTTATCATACAATATCAATTCTTATCAATGTTTACGTTTAAAAATTGAAAAAAAATTGTACAATTTGTTATGTGAAACGATTTTCCGAGCTTCCTTACATGTATTTTTTAATATTTTTGCCTTCTTCACTCCTGGCAGACAGCCATATTTTGAGATCAGTGATGACCACCCACCCAACACTCCAACATCGTTGGTGAGCGCCCGCGGTCATTGATGAACTTTAGACTTCGCTAATGCTTTCGTTTCCCCGGGTGTAGATGTACTGAAAAGATTTATTCATAGAATGAGCATAGCTAGATACATTAAAAATATATAAAATCCATTAAAGCAATTCGTTTAAAAAGGTTCAAGTTAGTACAAAGTGTCAAACAAACTAGTATTATTCATATAAAAAGGAACTCTAGTGCCCCTCAAACATAGAAGGGAAGATCTCAGCAGACAAAAAGAGAGTTTCGTACGTAGCCAAGACATAGTTATTGAGTAAGGTTTGCCAAATTTGGCTGCCAGCTTTGTAGCAAGAATCTTGTGAAATCTCGCACATTCTTTACCCATCGCACCATTTGTGCCAAAGACCAATGGTGTAAAAACTGCTTGCTCAATTTCAATTACTCTTCGATTATATTCTCTTTTCTTCTCATTCTCATGACATGAGAGGATCTTGTGGGTTGGTAGTAACTTATAGGACGCTGCGTTAAGATGTGCTACTCTTATGTCAAAAAATGCACTTTGGCCATGTCTATAGAAACCCCTAGCTTTCACATCAAGTCGTGATTCATCTTCTGTGTTTGTTGATCTCAAGGCAAATTCTTCTCCTGTCACCGGTTCTAAAGGTGGCTCGATAGAAACATCATTGCAGACTTCAGAGAGGAGAGCAGCTTCCAGATTTCTCATTTGGTCGTGGCGCGCGTGTATAAAGCCACCTTTTTTACACTCCATCGCGTGGTAAGGATCGAAAGGTTTTCCACAGGGACATATGCTTGGGAGATCTGGGATATATTTGTTATATCTCAGCGCCAAAGCGTCTCTGAATTCTTCTTTATTCAGACAGGAGCCTTCTTGCAGTGGTAAGACATTTAACCATCCAGAGGCACCTTTATCTCGGGCTAAAGAGATTGTTCGATGCTGCTCTTGGGAAAGTTGAATATCAACCGATAATGAGGAGGTAGTTTCTCTTTCCACCCGAAGAGTTCGAACTTGGGACTTTACGTTGGTTATTGCGTCGTCTTGTGGAAGTTGATTACATGCTTGAATGATGATCAAAGCAGATAGTGGAGCACATAACAGTTTTGACGTATTTCGCTCGAAATCAGCATCTTCTGGGATACGTGGTATTCCCAGTCCTCCATTACGTATGGGTAGAGCATAAGTTTCCCGATCAAGTTGAGAAATATCCTGGCCAAATATAGTTGGTAGAAATTTCGAACAAATAATTTCTTCTACAGGTTGGAACAAATGGGCCACGTTTGGAATAGTCCTGATGTAAAAAGTAAACTTGTGCTTATAACCATGCACAAAAGCAGCGTATGCGGCATGTGGCTGCGACTTCGCTATAGAGCATAGATTTTCGAGCTCAGTACACCAAGTAGAGACTTTGCTATTAACATATTCCTCTCTGAAACAAGTAGATCCAATGACAGCTCCCAGTAATCTATGACCATCGGATGTAATCTTGATGTCGTGACTTTTAAATAATTCAGTGGCTCTCTCTATATCACACGGATCTTTAATTACTAACCAAGATTTCCCACTGTTGACATGGTAGCCATACTTTACGCCTTCGCTTATTAGCATTTCAAAAAACGCCAGTAAAGCACGTAGTTTACCTGCTGCGGTCGAGTCATCGGCAAACCAAACCTGTTTCACCATATCATATGCATCATGAAGAAATGAAATTAATACCATGACCGAAATGGCATAGAAAGGCATGGCTAGGGTCCCCCTGTGTTGTGTCTTCTTGCGATCGAAGCTCACCTCCGCCCACAATAAATAGCCTCGCGGGGTTTCGATACGTATTAATTATGGATATCGCTGGTCTTGGGCATAATAACAAAATGTTATGAAGAGCAACTTGACGATTTAGTGAATTAAATGCATTACTTGCATCAATCAGTAAGATCCCTTCCGTGTTTTCCTCTTCCCATACTTGCTGCATAGCATGGATGGCTGCTTCTGCTCCAGCTTCATGCCCAGCACAGACTTGAATCGGACCAGTCGCTTCTTTGAAATCTTGCTTGAATTCCTTTGTTAGCGCTTTCCCAACCAAGCGCCTCATAATCTCACCAATACCGATGGGTCGTATACCAGGGGACTTGTCTAAGGGGATAAGTCTATTGGCAACATATGCTTCCAGGCAGAAGGGATCCAGACTTTCTGTTGCTATTTTCACAGCAAACAAAGCAATTTGTTCACGCAGGCATTTACCTTCACGGTGAAATTGCTTTGAGCAAAGCATACGAATATACTGATTAGCGTCGAGGCCAGAGGGACCAGCAGCTCCCTTTAGTGTTTTCGCAGCAGTTAGTATAGTTTGCTCATCAACTGCTGTAGATATATTGCGAAGGTCAATAATGGGACCATGGAGTAAGCTACTTGGTTGTATATCTGCAGGGGCTGGATGCTTCTCCTGCAGATTTCGAAGTACTTCCTCGGATAATGGTAGGACACAACCATCAGATTCTTCGCTAAGAAGACGGGTGTAAATAGGTGTAAATAGCCGGGTGTAAATAGCCGGGGGGAATTAGTACCCTCGCACGGCGCTTCGCGCCGTCGGCTCGGTGATAAAGTAACGAAAAGAGCATGCACACAGGAAGTATAAAAAAACGAATAGAAAAGTTGAAGAAAAAAGCATGAAGGTCAACAGGGTTAGGGTTCAACATGTGTTGCGAATTTATCGTGTCGATAATTTCGGACGTGTTTAACAATTTACCCATATAGTAAACTCAAAGGTGGAGCTCATGCTGATTGAAGCGGAAAACGGGCTAGCTTAATTAAATTAATAGTCTAAACGCTAAACATCAGCATGCATCCGCGATTACCTAGGAGTTCAGTAGATGGTATTCAAGCAACTCCTCTTTTTTCTTGATACGGTAAACTTTTCCAGAATCGGCAGAGCCAGCCATTACTCTACCGTCAGAAGTATAAATTGATAGCCCGCTACGATAGTTGAAACTTCCTCTAAGCCTGCGGGAGCGAGGTTACTAATTCCGTACGGCTATTTTCACCCGGGTATGGTGAGAACATAGCGAAATGCAAAGTTGGCCTCCATTATGTAATGGAAAATATTTGACATTATGGCTAAAATTGTGTTTTTAATTTTGCAAAGATTCACGTGTTGGACACTATTTTGTGGGTTTTGTTGTTATATACAGCATAATAAGTTTGCGAAATTAAATTGCGATCGTTCAAAAGTTCGCGAAAAGGTTTACAACAGTACAAAACATTTTTTTATTTAAACTGCTAATAAGTCTGCATTTTCATGAATTGGTGGCTGTCAACGAAACTAAGTTTGAATTTTTTCTATAGCGCTTGCCGGGCTAGCCCGCCTCATGTGAAACAAATAACAACTTGGCCCGGCAAAGCGAGCTAGCCAGGCTTAACGGGCCATACAGCCTGGCTCATAAGGCCCTATAAGTAAGGCGAGGGGGTATTCATAGTACTTTAATTGAAATGAAATTCACAATGTTTGCCCCGAATAACGGGATTTTTTCTTGTGGTTTATACTGAAGTTTGCCCATAGTAACGTCAATTTTCATTCAAATCTCAAACAATGAACAAATATTTAACTTGCTGCATTGGCACACACCAATAAATGTATTTATCAACCTCGTACCCAGGGCCTGCCCGCCCAATTTTTTTAATATAGCCGCCAAAGCGGGCGAGGCCCTGGTAAACGCTGGTCACGTGTCAGGCAAATACTCCAAGATTCTAGGAGTATTAGCCTGCGAGCGGGCTTTATGGAATTAAAGACAGGGGGCGACGAAAAGTTCACGAATAGAACTTGAATTGCCGCAGAATATTTATATTATTTTATTTATTGTAATCTTTCTTTTTAAAAATTATGTTACGTTTATATATACGTCGAATGTACATCAATCTTCTTTGATATCGCATCATATAAGTTGCCGAGGAGGCGATGTTTCGAATTTCGAAGGAAAATATTGGAGCCAAACTCGTACATATCAATTTGCGATGGTTTCCATCAAGTAAAAGGTACAGAATCAATTTGAAAATGTTTGAAGTATTTCATTCTTACAAATTATTTGGCAGATTCCCATTATTTGTTACACTGACTAGCTTTATGAAATATATATTTCGAAGGCTATTTAATATACACATAGCCATGCAGATTATGGCCTATAATATTATATTCAGACTCTCAGTAAAGTTCTACTCTCACATGATTATTATTTAAAATATTGATTTATCGCTGCGAGGAACGTGTTTACACTTACAGTATTATTAAACTATACAGTTTACAGCAGCATTAACTTCAAATACTTTGTTTTTACATTTACATTTAATGACCTGAAATTATTTAAATGAGACATATTACTGTAATAACAGAGTGGCCAGGTTGACAAAGCTATAGTTTTATTTCATTATTTTGTTCCCTTGCCCCTACATTTATACCTTTTGTGCCCATGAGATCTTTAATAAAATTGCCTAACTGTGCAATGTGACATGTAATCTTGTTGCCATAATTATTTTCTGAAGGCTTCAATAAATTTCTACTCTAACACCAGACAGAGATGGGGGCCATATGTATGAACAAGAAGAAATGATTTCTTCATCTATTGACCTCTTTCACCAAAATTAATTTTAAAATTAAATTTACTGAATGATTTTGAAGTTTTCTAGATTATTGAACAGAAGTCTATGGGTACAAGAAATGGGGCAAAAATAGTTGAATTAAGCAAGATGCAAGTAACAATGAACAAGACCGGGTCACTGGATGGTATTTCAGCACACTGGCGGACATGCAACCTAATATCTGTATAGTTTTACACTGTACTAGAAAAATAATGTCAAAGAATTTGTAGAGATTTACAATCAACACTCCATATGATTTATTCAATCACCAACATGCATGAATAATTTGATGTTATGAATTTTTTAAAAAAATTATTCTCACTTTAGATAATTATATATCAATTTTCAATATCATAAATGAACATATAGTTACTGTAGCTTTTGATTATACAATTTATAATGATATATCAGCAAATTACTGGTCTCTCTGAAATCCATATAGAAAGGTTCAAATTTGACTTCACTACCACTACATGATCTGGCAGTTGCATCCGATTGTTTGACTGGATTAATGAAACTTATCTGGTTAATAGTTAATGATGGCAATAGCAGTAGTGGAAGTCAAATCTGATCTCTATTATTTTTGAAGATTTTCTCTAGTCACTTCAAGTCAGGGTTGCCCATGCAACTTGGTTAGCACGGCCAGTTCTTCAAGTTGGATTCTGCAAATTAATTCTAGAAAACTAGCTTTGGTTTGCGCTAAGCAAAAATTATCACACTGTTTACCGATTTGATTATCATGCTGATTTGGTTGTTTAACAGTCCAAGTCCAGGCTGCATGTTTTTTGTCGTGCATATGGCAGATAGGACAGTCCGGTTTTCAAGTGTTTATGTGGGGAATTAATATTAATCCTGGCTTCTGAGTGAAGGTCTTGCCTGCTAATTTATGCGAGAGCAGGCTCTATACAAGATTCCAATCACTACACAGCATGATCTCAGGGCTCTTCCTCTGAAACAACACTTGGTTGCGACATCATCCAGCTAGTGCAAAAATGCACTACCACCGCATTACCACGGTCAACTGGAATCATTTGGCATGTTCATCGACTATGTTAACCCATTGAGTGGGGGCATGCACTGTCCACCTGACGAGTAAAACTGTCTGGCATTAGACAGAGTAAACTAAAAAAGTACGGTGCATTGCCACTTAAAGGTTAAAAACATAAATACCACTGCACAATACTTGTACATATACAACAACAATTCTTTTATATATTTAATGACTTTATATTTACCTACCGTATTTACTCGTTTGAGCGCCGCCCCCGAATGAGCGCCGCATTTGAGATCAAATTTTTTAAAGAGCGCCGCCCCCGAATGAGCGCCGCACCAAACAGTGTAAAAACTTTCCGCTGTCAAAATGGGGACATTTAGTGACAAAGACATTCAAAACCTGTTTATTTATTGTTAAAAGTTCTTATGGTGAAATATCAAATGAATGTCCATATATATTATGGATGTCCATGAACTTGTCCCTAGTTTGAAGCTCAAGTGTTCATATCTTTTGTATAAATTGTCCCTCTACAAACCACCTTTTAGTCATTATACAAGAGTTGAATTTGCATTAATTTGCTCTGCAAGTTGCAACAAACTGAACAAAGTACTAAACCATAAACCTGTGCAAATGATCGAGCGTCTTGAGCGACATATCCAAGTCTTTTAAACGTCTCATTGGAACAAATCTCACTGAGTTTTTTCTACAGAAAGTATTGATCTATTTGATCGATTGCCGTACTTTGAGAAAAGCTTGAAATGCTGAGAGAAAAACTGTTTGTCTTCGAGTTTCACCTCTAGCATTCACCCCCGCTTGAGAAAAGTACTAACAATTACGTAATGTTGGAGTCACGTGACCAGCGTTTACCAGGGTTATGCCGCCACCTTCAATTCGCGGATAGCCCTGGTTACGAGGTTGTGTATTTATATGCTTCTGATAGACTGAGAACGTGCTTGCAAACCATGCATAATATTTGCAAAGAAGACTGTCAGAGAAAATGGCACTGAACAGTTGCAAAGCGTTGAATTAATTTGGCAGGTCTCTCACATGATATGTGCATATCCAAATTCGAAAACATGCCGGGTCGGGTACACAAACCATGCAACCTTTGTATGTCTCGCTTTAAAAGGCTCCCAATATCTGATGACCGCTTAGAAACATGCAAATGTTAAAGCTCCAGTGTTCCACTAATATTATAATCCCTTGTTTTCATTTACATGTAACACAAAGGTGAATGACGAGAAAAATAATTTCACCAAGGCAATGTTCAACAATGATTATAAACAGCGTAAGATGTAGAAAGATCAGCATATACTATTTTTTTGGCATTTAGACTTCAGAGATTTTTCCGGGAATAGTTGGCAACTTTGCCAGTATCTTAATACTAGATTTACTGAATCGAATGTTAACATAAACACACACCAATGCCAGTATCTTAATCCCCGAGCCGGCGGCGCGAAGCGCCGTGCGAGGGTACTAATTCCCCCCGGCTATTTACACTCGGGGAAACGAAAGCATTAGCGAAGTCTAAAGTTCATCAATAGACAGATTTAGATCGAGGACGCGGACGTCAACACGACGTAAAATGGTGCGCAAAGGTCTGGGTCGAGAACGCCGTCGTGTCGAGTACAAAAACAGACTTAGATTGAGCGATCAGGACGCCAAGAAGACGTGTAAAATGTTTTTCAATTGAAACATCGCCTAGATAGATGATTTTCTTCGATAAATCTGAAGTGAAATAGGATGTTCACTCGAAATAGACATGGTAAAAACCACAACCAAATATTGACAGTATTTATAAAGTTTGTTTATATACACCTAAAATTGTGACTATAAAAATAGCTGAAGTGAACTTGTAGCTTTAATATTTTGTTTTAATATTGTCTTTTATGATTGTTCACAATTCACAAAAATGATTTTGAAATAAATTTGGTCGTTAAATACTCAAATTTCGTGATGCTGTCGTGATATATGTTTGCAAATAGTTAATGTTAGTTTGTGATTTTTGTGATGGCGCTTGGTGGTTTGCAATCTGTTCGCGATGCTTTAATTCTTGCCAGACACGAGCAGTGTATTTCTGATACCGAATTTGTTTTGCTGTTCGAGTATAACTTGTCCAAACCTTTATTCCCATACTGGAAATTTGAATTCTTTGATCTGGATTCTTGGGATGATGAAGAATGCAAGATCGAGCTGAGATTTTCCAAGTCAGACCTGGCTTTGTTACAGCGTTTGCTCGGAATTCCTGAAAAGATTACATGTCAGCAAGGAAGTATATGTTCTGGAATCGAAGGACTATGCATTTTCCTAAAAAGACTTGCTTACCCATGTAGATATCCTGATATGGCTATACGTTTTGGTAGAAACCCAACTGAGATATGCCTCATATTTAACGAAGTTCTGGATTTGGTATATGATGCACACCACCACCGCCTGGAGAGTTGGAATCAGCCTTTTTTGTCACCAGAGCTGCTCCAAAATTGTGCTGATGCAGTACATGACAAGGGTGCCCCATTGGAAAACTGCTTTGGATTTATCGATGGCACTGTTCGCCCAATTGCTCGACCGAAATACTACCAGCGACAAATGTACAATGGTCACAAGAGGGTGCATTCCATAAAATTTCAAAGTGTTGTGCTGCCTAATGGTCTTATTGCTAACCTTGCTGGGCCTTACGAAGGTAAAAGACACGACAGTACAATGCTTCGTGAATCAGGGCTTCTAGCTTCCTTACGGCAGGTTGCCTTCCACAACAACCAACCGCTTTGTCTCTATGGTGATCCAGCTTACCCACTGGGAATTCATTTGCAAGCACCGTTTAGAAATAGGGAGCTTACACCTGAAATGATGGAGTTCAACAAAGCTATGAGTACTGTGAGAGTCTCAGTTGAGTGGATGTTTGGTAACATCACAAAATATTTTAGCTTTGTGGACTTTAAAAGGCAGATGAAAGTAAATTTAAGTGCTATCGGAAAAATCTATTGTGTGGCTGCATTACTCCAGAATGCTCATACCTGTCTGTATGAGAACATTGTATCCCAAACATTTCAACTACAGTCACCAACAATTAATGAATATTTTTGGTGATATCTCACTAACAATACCTTCCAGGGCCATAGCTATTGGGGGTGGGGGGTGGGGGGGGTGTGGTTGTGAATCCCCCATAAAATATATTGTTGGCAAATCATTTTTGTATAGTGCAGAAAATATTTGAGTGAAAGTAATAGTTATAGCTAAAATTTTGATAAATTTATGAAAATACTACCAAAAAATTTAAGAAATGACACTATTAATTGGAGAGTTACTGAAGAATGGTATATTCGGAAAATTTTTTACTTCCCCCTGCCTTGGGAAAAGAAAGATTAATGGACCTATTCCCTAATGAACAAAATTTTGATCTAGACAAGCCCCTTCGTTACGGCCCTGATGTCTCCATGCACTCACCAGAGTTTTAGTTGTCAATAAGTATTGCTATATGTATAAATATAATTTATTAATGTGAATATTTAAATAGTGCAAGCAAAATTACACAAATCAGGCCTGTCTTGGACCTTAAAGTTGACAGTTTACGAGGTAACAATGTATGCAAGGCCTGCTTTCTTAAAATAGAATTTATCAATAATTGTCATAATTAAATAATATTATACATTGAAAATGTTCAATAATTTATATATATCTTAAGGGGAATAATATCTTAAGGCCAATATCGGCATTAAATTATGTGCCATTGGCCAGAATAAAGAGTTTTGAGTTTTTAATGAACCTCAAACTGTTTTATATACAAATAACTGACTTTCATAATTTAAAAACTTGTCTTGTAAATAATGATGATGTAAATAACTTAATTATTAAAAATTAGTATAAGAAATTGTCAAAATGGGTTATTCCAGAAAACATCCATACTTCCTGGACAGAGGAAATTAAATATTAACCTCCTTATCCCCTTCAGATGTCTCCTGATACACTAACTATTATCAGAATCACATTTTTCTTCCTCTGCCCCTCTGGATGGCAAAAGTTTCCCTCTGTTGGGGGAAGTGTGGATATTTTCTGGAATGGCCCAATGTCATGTAATTAAAACTTTTTTTGAAATATGTTTGCCAACATTTGTGTTTGCTGTTGCTGTTTTTGCATCAGAGCAATCATTTGTTGCTGCATAAATCCAAATTCTTGCTGCTGCTGTTGTTGCTGCTGCTGTTGCTGCTGCATTTGCTGCTGGAGATATTGCTCAGAAAGCTGCATCTGCATGCCAAATTGCTGTTGTGTTTGCTGCATCACTTGCAAAATTTCCAAATGTTGCATCCTTTGTGCTTCCATATGTTCTCTCTTCTCGGTCTGCTTTACTTCCTTTTCTTCTTTCTCCAACTCTATCCTCTCTTGTAACTATTCCATGATCTCTCCTGATCTTCTCCTCTTTTGTACTGTTCCACCACTTTCACTCGCACCTCCCATCCTTTTCCTGGTTTGCCCGATCCGCTCCATTGCTCTTTCCCTCATCTCCAACGCTTGTCCTCTTTCATTCTCAATCCTCTGATTTTTGGCCTCAGTCTCATTTTCCATCTGCCGGTCAGTCTCGTCTTCCACATCGATCAATTCTTCCAGCAACATTTTATCCTCAGTTAGTTCAGCACCACCTTCACCTGTTGCTCTCTCTTCTCTGGCCATTCTAGCTCGATATTTTTTTGATATCATTTTATAGTGATCTCTGACTGCTCTCGTTGTGATGTCTTGACCCATAACGCTCATGTTGTCAGCCACCTTTTGCCACTGCACACCCCGTTCCCTCGATCTCTGCTTGTGGATGAGAACACCTTCTGCGGCAACTTCTTTCAGCAGTGCAAGGTCTTTTTGTTTCGACCACACCATACTGGACCTAGTAAAATATTATATAGCTATAGTAGCAGTACTAGCAACATAATTAGCACTGCATGGGATAAGTATACTCAAGCAAGGTACCACAATCTTGTATGTGCACACTACTTACTTGAATATATGCATTTAAAACTCAAAGGTTCATTTAATAATTTTTCAGACTGAGTTCAGGCTTTCAAGCATTAGTTATATTAACATAAACGTCAGCCTATATTATATTTGGATTTTTAGTTACCTTTTCTTCAGGCAGTCACTTTTGTCTTCCATAGCTATAACATTAACTCTAAAAAGATCACAGAAATCATCTTTAATTAAGAAATGCTTTGCACACTAGGACCACTAGCTGTGTGCAACTAGTATACTAAACCGATATAAAATAATCTACTTGAAAACTATTGACAAAACCCTGAAAACCGTGTGAACTTTAATTGCCTTTAAAACCGTAACGAATACAAATATATTAAAGAATTAGATCATATATATCTTGCTAGACAGTTGACACTGGCAAACAGGTGAATCTGTAGCTTGTTACGACGGTTTGTTATTTGTATATGTTTGTTTATTTTTGGCCATCTTAGCAAAACCATTGCAAAACCGGAAACAAATTTTGCACAACTTGCTACCGTTAATTATGCGACTATAATCAGTAAATTTGCATAATATAACAAAATAACAAAACAAGGTGACTAATAAAACTTATTTAATACCTCTTTTACTGTGTACATACCTTTTTTACGGGAAAAATAAACACAAAAAGTTGACGTCCTAGGCACGACGTGAAAACTTGCTTTTGGCGTCCTGAAAATCGCTAAGACTACGTCGCCATCAACACGACGCCACATTTTCGCGCCATATTACGCCATCTAACGTCCTCTTGACGTCCGCGTCCTCAATCTAAATCTGTCTATTTAGATCGAGGACGCGGACGTCAAAGACGACGTGAAAATGGCGTGTTGTGCCCATGTATGGATAGTCACGCCATTTTGACGCCATTTTCACGTCGTCTTTGACGTCCGCGTCCTCGATCTAAATCTGTCTAATAAACGCTTAAAAAACAACAATAACTTTCATCATTTGAATAGTTCGAAAATGTATTTGGAATAGCTTTAACTTAATGTTCAAGTTCCCTGTTTAAGAAAAAGAAAACATACGAGTCTTCTCATTTCATGGGAATATCCTGAGTCTGCAATCACGGCTTCAATTTTTGAATTGCAGAATAATTAGATGCACTATCTAGTGTATATAAGATATCTATGCTCCCAGGTGGTTAGGTCTAAAAATGTATAAAATTCACACTAGAAATTTCCATTTACAAAAATCCCTTCAACATTTACTTCTATCGAGCGAGATGTCCAAAATCCTGGTATTATTACTGTACCTTGTTTTCTGCTCAACATAGTAGCTTCATCAAGCAATGCTCTCAGAATGTCCAACGATACTTGTCGTGTATCTTGTAAGGTTTCCTCGACTTTCTCAAGCCATCTACATTGATGTAGTTCTTGTTTCAATTTTGGTATCTCTGGTAGGTCGACATCAATCGCTATTGCTGTATCTAAAAGTTGCTTCAGTTTGACAGCGTTAGGTTCGGCTTCACGCAGTATATCTTGGGCTTCGCCTTGGAAACTTTCCACTCTGTTCATTAAATCCTGGAAAGTTAACGATTAAAAATATTAGTAGAGAAAACTAAGAACAGATCTTGAACAGGGCTAGCAGACTTTACTCGATTGTTAGGGGAAACCCATAAATGGCAGTTGTCCCACACCGAGGGATGATCGGCATTCATTTCCTTGAAGCTGCCGTGGTGTGTGCCTGAAATATACATTAAAAAACTTCTAAGTGTCAGACCATGCATTCGTTATGAGGTTAGCAGTTAGAAGGCTATAGTAACCTCTTTACGTTGATCGTTTGTCAGAACAATCAAAGTGTTTTTAAATCGGCAACTTATTGAAGAACACACCTTTCACTAGACCCTCGCGTCTGAGATATAATATGCTGATGATGATAGTAACGATGATAATGATTGTAACGACAGTACTGATGATAATAGTGATGATGACGATAGTGACGATAATTGTGTTGATGATGATGATGATAACGTCGAAGTTTAGACTATGTATGTCATGTTAATGAATGATATGAAGACAGCTCACCTGGACAAGTTCTGCTTGATCTATAACACAAGGTAATCGCTGCAACTGACTACAAAATTCTTGTAGTTCTTCCAAGTTTAAACTAGGCGAGATCGTGCTGTTACTTAGAACATCCGCAGTCCTGAAAGTAAAAGAAAACTTGGTCAACAACTTCCTAAAACCTACTATAGGTTTTCACTCCTAATATTAAACACGGTGTCTCAAAAATGCAGTAGCTGTGTTCCAGATTTTTACACAACTAGGTGGGCATCGAAATTTAATCTAAGAGATGAATTTTGACACTAAATCGTTAAAATTGGTCTAGTAGAACCATTGCTATGGCTGTTTTAAAATAAAGTATGGCACAGCCAATGGACCATTGAAGTCATGCATCAGTTATATGTTTAGTATCAATAGCTTTGATGACCTGGAGACCAATTTTGATAATCTTTGTGCCAAAATTCATCTCTCAGATTGAATTTTCGATGCCCAGAAATAATTAGCTGTGCAAAAACCTGGGACACGGGTCACATTGCATTTTTAGGGGGACATCCTGTATAATGTACCCTGGATAAGAGATAGTTACACGACGACATAAACTATTGAGAGTGAACCATGGATGTACCATCCTTACCTCGTACGATGTTTCTTAGTCACAAGTTGAGTGGCAACATTCCCGCAACGTTCGGCTTCCGCAACAGCTGCCTTCACTTCTTCCAAAAGATCACACTCAGGGAAATGACTTTGTTCAGCTGTTGTTACCAATTCACGTAGCGTTGCTAGAGCTGAACAAAGGTAGATAGAGCCGGCATTAATATCATTACTGCGTACTTGGTGGCTGTTTAGGGGGGCCCAGACAGTGGACAACTTCAGGACGTTTAAAGTGATAAGAACAAGCAAACCAAACTAGATCACTGACATGTCTATTCATTGGTCATCAAACAGAAGATTACTTCAAGTAGTAAAAATATTTTACATTATTTCCTCACTCTGTTAACTGCTACGACAATGTATTGCTATAAGTCTATGAAGCAAAATATTATGAAAATATAGAATACGCTTAAATAAAACTACACAAAAGTAGGTTATATCCTTATTTTATAGTAAAATCCCGGTCATTGTTACGGGAACATTTCAAGCTCTAGATTAACAAAATAAAGGTTTGATAAGTGTTCCAACTATGTTTTAACTTCAATAGAATACATGATAGTGTTGGGAAAGCATAAACTCTCGTGTCATCTTTTCCTCGTTTGATTGATCCTGGCTTAAGTCGAAAAATAAACTTTGATGTTTTACACCAGTCTCAAAGGGTGTAATACTTACAAACTTTGGCTTGAGCGGATGCATCCAGTGACCGTCTTACTTCACTTGCCCAGTTATCAAAAGAATCAGCTCTTCTCTTCAACTGTGCTAGCATACCATGAAGTTCCTCCAGGTTATAACGATGTCTAAAATGCAGGTAAGAGATTGTCACCCTCAGAGCACTCATCAAAACATAATGAAAACCCTCGTAGTACTATTAAGACCAGCATTCCTCGCGGGCATCAAGCCTTGTGACGTCATTATGCATAAGGCCTATTCAGTGAACGTTTGGTGCAACATGCATTACAAAACATATCTAAGAGAGAAACACTGCTCACCTTAAGACATAGTTCGTTATGCCACATTCACTGCAGTGGTCTGGTGCACACTGGATACAACTCAGTTTTTCTGAAAAACAGAAATCACATTAAAATTACATCGACTGTTTGCACATATTACACAAACGATTACTCGCACTTACTGTCAGCACAGCGACATATGACCGCTGACAAGAAGCATGTTGTATTGCAGACAACACACTGTCGTTCATCATCAGGCAGCAACTCAAAGGTTTTTCGCTCTGTCTGAACAACACCCTATAGGAAGGAGATAGGTACAAACAGTGTTTAGAAATTTCACCAATACTGGAACACTATTTACATTTAACAAATATAAAACATTTTCCGTGTTGATATACAGTTATATCAACACGAGTGGAAATTGGGAAAACGAGAAATTGTGTGGAAACACGACGCCCGAAGGGCGGAGTGTTTTCACACAATTTCGAGTTTTCCCAACTTCCACGAGTGTTGATATAACTATATATCAATACGGAAAAAATGTTTTATATTCGTTTTATAATATAGCAATGTCAAAAGCCCGAAGAATAAGAAAAATTTCCGTGTTACAAGCGGCGGAAAATTTCCCGTGTTGACATGGAGTTATATCAACACGGCTCTTAGCCAATCAGCGTTCAGAGTTTACAAATCTTATATTATAAATAACTATATAAAACTAGTAGGTTAGATTATGAACAACAGCTTAAGTTGAAAGAACGGCAATTAGAGCAGTAGATTTTTCAAGTGCGCATTCCGTTAACATCGAAAGAAGAGTCTAATTGAGAAGAGTAGTGAATATTGAGCTGGAAGTTGGCTTACAGGATGAAACAGACGAACTGTTACACGAATGATCGCATCTGCATGTTACTCTTTATAGAAATTATCCCCCCTCCCTCCCCCAAACAATGTTGGTTTCCAATCATGGCATGGTATGGGGGGAGGTGTGAGGGTAATTTTAACAAGGTAACATAGCAACCAAGATATAAGAATGGATAAAGAGTGACAAGCAGGATTACACGTCATTATTTAACATACAGCAATTAGCGCAGTACTCTGCTTAGAGATTAAAAAATTGCTTCTTTGACAATTGACCATTTGCGTAATAGACTAAATTTTGAACTAAACAAGTCTAGACAAAAATTTCATCACAGCTTGAAGGAGCATCACAAAATTAGTAATATTGCAAAGTTTCGTTGCAAAATGTTGTAAAATGCGGAAAATATAGCCTTGCGAAATTTGCATTTTCAGTCATTTTAGATTACAACGGGAAATTGACAGCCCCAAACCCTTCGAGGCTGTCAATTTCCGGTTTGTAATCTAAAATGACTGAAAATTGCAAATTTCGCAAGGCTATATTTTCCGCATTTTACAACATTTTGCAACGAAACTTTGGAATATTACTAATTTTGTGATGTTCTTTCAAGCTGTATTGAAATTTTTGTTGAGATCAAAATTTAGTCTATTACGCAAATGGTCAATTGGCAAAGGTTCCGAGTCTTCTGACTGAACGACAGGTGTTAAGTGAGACGAATTACTGCTACGGTATTGTCCAAAATGCAATTCTGCTAACGAAATAAGTTATCCATGATTGTAGTCTTGTCGAAATAGAAGAACACTTGAGTCACTGCATATAAATTATGCAAGCTGAGGTCATTGAAGTCACAGACAACAATGTCAATACCCACCCAATATCAACTTACATTCCAAACAACACCTTCCTTTTCTTGGAAGAAGCCACCATGGCGGCTTCAAGCAAGCAAGACGAGGAGTTTGATAGCTCGTTTGTCGACAATTTCTGTTGCATTATTTGCAACGAGATTTTAAAAGACCCAGTTCAATGCCGGGCAAATGAGCACTACTTTTGTACTGAGTGCATAACAAAGTATTTACGAAACTCGTAGACTTGCCCGACATGCGTGGACACACTCACGCTCGAGACGTTGCGACCGGCCTCGAGAATTGTTGCCAACATTGTATCGCAAATCAAGAAACCACGTTGTAGTTATGTTTCCCGAGGATGCAAGGAGAATGTTAAAGTCGAAGAGCTGCTGTTGCATCAACAGACGTGTGATTTCGCTCCGGTTGCTTGCTCGCACAAAGGCTGCGAAGCAACGGTGAACAGACGTGATAAAGAAAGCCATGAAAGCGAAGCGTGTGTGTTTAGAATGACGACATGCGAGTCGTGCTCGGAAGAGATGACGCACCAGGACTTTGAGAAACACCAGTGCACTCTGCGGAAAGAAATTAACGAAATGAAAGTATGCTTGGATGAGGTGAACGCAGCCTTGAAGCAAATCACGGAAACACAAACAGAAATGCAAGCAAAGCTCGTAGAACACGACAAAGCTATCAAAAACTTCCAAGATCCACTGCATTGTACAACTTCTGCTATCATTCAGCGAGAGAGTACAGTTATCAAAGGACAGATATTTGTTTTCGGCGGACATGATGGACGAACAAATAAATCTATTGAAGTCTTTAACTGGGCAACAAAAACATGGACTCTGGTCGAAAACTGCTTACACAGAGCGCGACACCGATCCTTTTCCTTTCTTTATGGCAAGAAAATAATGATTGGTGGTGACGGTGGTCAAATTGAATATATTAACCCTAGCGAGAATGGCTACACCTCGACAGCTTTTCCAACTTCTTGTTCAAAGAATGGTGTTCTCTATGGAAATCGAATAATAAGTTTTTATTCTAGCATACAGGAAAGAACACTTGAGCCACCATATAATGATAAAACACTTGTCAGTGATAGTCGTACCACGGACAGCTGCAGTGTACAGCGTGTAGGCGATCGTATCTATGTGGTTGGAAATTCATATAGTTCGGTCGAGCTTTACGATGTACTTGACAATGAGATTAAGACACTACCTGCGTTACCGTATCGAGTGACGTGTATGGCGACTGTTGCTTATAAAGACAGCCTGGTTATTATCGGAGGCAATGACGAGAGGGTAGCACTGGATAAAGTTTACATGTACAACATCCTCACTTTAGAGTCCAAGCCTTTGCCTTCCATGCGTGAAGCAAGATCAAGATGTGCTGCAGTGATCATGGGCGATGTTATTGTAGTAATGGGAGGTCAATCTGGTGGCACTAAACTGAAAACTGTCGAGTATTACGTGATTGGCGATAGTGCATGGCAAGAACTTTCATCCATGCACTACGAAAGAGAAGGCGCCACAGCATGCGTCTACGTCTGAGCTGAGAAACAACATTTCCTCTATTAATTAATGAACATGACCAGAATGCTTCTTATTCACAGCAAGTCTAACTTACGACACTCTTTGCGATATCGATAGGTAATCATGAACAAAAATAAATGATAAATATGTGTAAAAATATATACACGAATTAAAATATATCATGAAATCTTAAATGATTATTGTACTCATTATTTGCACAAATCCCCAACTCGTCAATTTGAGCAAAATTATTCAAAATGGCGGTGAATTTTTTCCATTTTTTACAATCTCTGAAGGTTTATCAAATGAAACTTCAGTATATTTGAAAACGAACGCAGTGAATAGCCAAAACTTGATAGTACGTTTTGAAAGGCACGGGTGAATAAAGTTTGCCAACGCTTTATATTCGCTGCGTATACACCCTAAAACGGTACCGCACTGTAGTACTATGTCTGGTTCGTAATTTTGTCATCTAAATAATAAACAACTCATCATAGCGGCTCGCTCTGCTATACCTATATAAAGGAATAATGTGATCAATATACAAACTGAAACCTGCCTTTTGATGTCACGTGAGAAATATCATTGAACGTCACTTATTAACAAAAGCAATGTGGGTGCCTTTTCCCAGTACAATGTCTGAGCATGTTTTTTATAAGTAAAGTTAGTGTTATTAGCCCAAGATGTTGGGCTGAAAACACTCACAGTGTTATACTTCGACATATAGCCTAACTTCATGAGTTGACTTCAATACTGAGATCGCTATTGTTGGAATTGGAAGTCAACGTAGTATATAATAATCACGTACCTTGTCCTTGAGCTCCTGTTGTAGTTTACTTTCGTGATCAACCATAGACACCATATCATCATAGATAGCTTTAGCCAAGCTCAGATCAAGATTTTCAGGATTGGCCGCCATCTTACACACCAATTCTTCATGTGAGAACACTATCGTACGGTTCATTCGACGGTAATGAGAGACACACAGATGTCCCATCGAGAGCTGAAAACAGATTTAGTACGAGTACGCACTTGAAATGTGATGTAAAGCCTTTTAAATTTGATTTGTCCCGACTGACTGCCTCCTTGCTGGTGATAACAAAATATGGAGTCACTCGGCCACTGGCATGCAAATAGAGGTAGGCCTAATTAAGATAGTATACTAGTATCCAACTTACGGTTTATAAGGGAGAATCATTTTGTTTAGTAACTTGAATTGTACTTTGTAATTGTAAATTACTCCCTATTAATTGTTATTCTAAATTACTCCATCATTACTCCCTATGCTACAAAATCCCTTTCTGGCAAAGTTTGAAATACAACTACACAGAGCTTGTTTATTCGATTACATACTCCAGAATATACTGTACCAGGGAATAATGGGGGATCTAGGATCTCAGAATATTTTCAGACCTGGCTTGGCTGGCAGAAAGTGTTAGGGCATTGCATAATATTAACAGATACAGATAGTAATTTAGTAAGCTCGGCAAAAAGCTTTGACTCCAAAACTTAGGATACCAGAAACAAAAATTCTATTTTCCTGCCATGCTCCAGAATACACGAGAAATCACAAATCGCAGCGTGTAAACCTTTAGAGGAAGAACAAGCAGTTCTCAAAACTAAACTTACCCAGTCAGCTGTGGCGAAGTTGACAGCCTCGGCAAGATTATAACCCTGGTTAAAGCCAGCATGGTAACTTCGTGGGAACGTCACAATAAACTCCCCGGCTTCTTGGTTAGTCCGCACGACCGGAACACCTTTCGACATGAGAACATTCGGGTTAACAATGGTCACGAGATGGTGTAGTAGGTCAGGATGGGCTTCGAATAATTCGGGTGCGATCTCTTGCACAACCTTCTCAAACTGTTCAGCATAGTCACCAGGGATGCCGTACCAGGTCTTTGGTTCACCCCAGTGTAGATAGTTGATGGAGTAACTCCAGTGATCCTCTGTATGCCAACAGAAACTGGAGAAACACATGCCAACGTAGAGCCAAGGAACCTGAGTAAGGACGCATAAACAGAGTATCATTTCACGGTGCAAAAATTCTCTAGATGTTCCAAAAAATATCTGAAATCTAGCCTACTTCTCCACAGGCAACTCTGTGGCTTCCCAAACGGCGAAATTTCAGGCGGAAATACATGCCTGTAGATTTTATTTTTGTGGAGGTATGGCTGCCAATATTCGAATGGAGCTAGGCTATGTCGGTACATCCATCAGGGGGCAGATCATTAAAGAGGTATGGACTAATAGCGGCTGCTTAAAGCGCCATTTTTTAAGCTCACAGTCTACCTCGGCCTGCTTCACGCCAGTTCCGGCTATTATGTAACCAGTCACTGAAAAACCCTGATAGGGAGTGTGCTGAGTGATATCTGTATGTTTGTATTATGTTCACAAAGCCGATTACACTATTACAGTAGTACCCTGGGGACAAGAATGGGTCCTGAAATGGCTCCTAATGATTCATGATGAGTTTAGAGTAAGTCCGTAACTCTATAGGCTATACTGTAGATAACTAGCTCCACATGGTTTTAATTTTCGTCTAATTAACCTGTAACTGTAGATTTAGATAGCTAGCTGCACTACTTCCACATAAGCTTTGGAGTTGGATTGGAGCTCCAAGATTACTGTCGTATATTTGCCAAGAACTGGGTGGTAACAGGGGACAAGCACAAAAGCATCTAGAGTTTTTGAAAGAGATTATGAGGGATCTGGAAGCCCCTTGCTGTCCCATCATACTCGGCCAAACATTTGTTTTATGTTTTTGACCGAGATTTGACGAAATTTCTTCGTTTGGGAAGCCACAGAATTTCCTGAACAGGAGACTATCTGAAAATCTTTCCTGTCCGTAAATCTGCATTTACCTTCATTCCAGATATATTACCGCTGACGTGGCTTAAAACAGAGTTGGGAAGTGATGGTAAATTGTTCAGATTCCACTTGGAGTTTGCATAGAACTAGAGGAAAGCATTATATAAACGATGTTAGAGTTGTCAAACTAAACACAGTGCTTTAACCAATGGCAGGCAATGCTATAATACTACCTCTTCTATGTTGTTATTGACATTTTCGTTGACTGGAAAACCACTGCCGTGTACAGCTGTATGGAGATCAGCACCATACTCAACCGAAACCTACAATGAAGCAAATTAATGTCGTTTTTATGCTTTAGACAAATTGCCTAATTAACTGCATCACTGCAAGGGGTCGGTTGTACGAAGGCCGGATGATAGCGCTATCCACCGGATAGTGATTTTTTCAAGTTTTGTTAAATCAGTTGTTGATTGGTATAACTGACTCGTATTAAAGTTTAGTATTTATAAGTTAAAAGTTTTTTACAAAGCATTTTACACAAAAAAAATCACTATTCGGTGGATAGCGCTATCTGACTTTCGTACAACCAGCCCCAGACATTTAGTCAGGAGGCCCTCCAAACGTGAGCAAGAGACTGGGCTGTCTTGTGCAGTGGTATTAGAGAACTTTTATTGAAGTTTTATGTTTTCGTAGTGTAAATTTCTAGTTGTAATTTATGTCTGGGGTTTTCCATATATCTAATTCGCCTTTGTTTGTTGTAATGTCTTTTGTTTTGTTCTCACATAGTATTGTAAATTTCCTAGCGAGTAGCGAGTTTGATTAAAGCTTCTTATAACATAGACGGCCACTTTTTAATAAGCGGCTATGGACGGCCTTGGGCCGGTTTTCCACTAGCGAATTTTTTCGCGCGAAGCGACCTTTTTCCTTTGTCGGCGTCCATTTTGCCACGTCTTGCTGACGTAATAAGTGATATCGACAAAGGAAAAAGGTCGCGAGAAAATTCGCTAGTGGAAAACCGGCTTAAGGTGGCTCCCTACAGTTAGTACAGTTTAAATACGATTTATATAGATCAGACTTCATCCTCGCGACCTGCGAGTGGAATCGTCGTGTTTACTGTTCGGCAAACATATTGAAACAAGCCGTGGGAAGTTTCTTGGCGTTTTTATCTACAAAGAAAGCCCTAGTTTTTCATTATAATCCTAATTTTTTTGTGAATTCGAACAGTACGTATGTTATTAACTAGTTTAACCTATCTTTTAGTGTGTTTTTACGTATTTACGTTCAGTATTGTCTTTCATATTGCTCAAAATTTTCAACTTGTTGTTTTGTGAGCTGTCAAATTGAAATGATACTGTCTTCTATTAACTCTTGAACAGTAGTGAACTGTTGCCGAAACTTATATAAGTTCTGTCAATCAATTCAATTCACAGGTATCGTTTTATCTTGTAAATCAAATAAAACAGTTATGAGTTGTTTTATATGAAAAGTTAAACTTGTAGTTCGATGTTTTGAAAAGTTTTCACACCGATTTTAACAACAAATACAAATGTAAACTAACACTGGATTTAATACAATGCCTATAATAGTGTTTTTTATTAGTATTTTCAAGATTAATATTTTATTTTCATATCAAACAAGTCAGAAATATCTGTTTTCTTATGTATTGCAAGCCAAAAAGTTGAAATCACTAAAAATCACAAACTACAATTTACACGCATGCGCAGATCGTGCTCATGTCGAGTCGATTTTTTTTTCATGCTGGCCACGCCGATTTTAGCGATGATTTTCTCGTGTTTTCTTCGGTGAAATTTTTTTAAACTTTGTATTTTTGTTATACAAGACGAGTGGTACAACATATCCAAATTTTAAGAAATTCTACAAATAACTTTTTCTGTAACCGTCATTCACGAATATCTCGAAAACTTATTTATAAATTCCCTTCAAATTTTGATATGTTTTTCCTTTATGGACCATAAATCTTAAAAAAAAATTCAGAAAAATTCACCGAAGGAAAATATAGATATTGTCCATTTATTGTGAAATTAGACAATAAAAGTGCAAAAGATTAAACGTCATGGTTGCCATGGCAACACAAACACTGTTTTAATTTGTTCATAAATGGCAGCACACAGCTTCTGAACTTTCCTGGAAATGATCATATTGGCTTGTCTTAAGTGTATCTAATATAAATTCGGTTCAAAGCGAACGATACTCAAAATACCTAGAATTTTAGAGAACTGTAGGGAGCCACCTTAAGAGAACGTTTTCTGTGCAAATCACAAGATTTGCGATATTTCTTGAATATCTCAAAAGTTATCAGCTGCTGTTTGATTACATACGTTTCGATACTTTGATCGAACAAAAGGTAAACTTTGGCCGGACAATGTCCGATGACCGGCACTAATTTGCAGGCCCGCTGGACCGTAATAAACGTACATTCGAAGCTAACACTTGATTAACTAGAAATTTGAAATCACTCCACAATATGCTCGTATACGTGTAATGTACAAATCACTCTACATTATGTTCGTATGCGTGTAATTGTACCTCCTCATCAGCGGAACCGATCAATCTCCAAAATTCTTTTTCCGTGACATCGTACGGAACAGACTAAATGGTAAAATATCCGCAGTTTAATATTATTCTGAAAACTTGGACTGACAATAAGTCACGTTTTTGGACGGGTTTAAGTTCAACACGACACCACAGGCTTACCTCTGGTGGCAAGCCAAAATAATCCGACTTAAACTTGTCAGCCATTTCACCAAAAGACTGTAAATCGTATTCCTTCTTGGACTGTTCAAATCCATAGATCTCCACAGGTTTATCATATTCCTACATACATACAAACAAATTGATCCAATGTATAACTGTCCAAATAACTGAATTGGCGCGGTCACGTGACATTGGTTAGCTGTTCTTAATGCTTTCCCAACACTATCATGTACTCTATTTAAGTCAAAATGTAGTTGGAACACTCATCAAAAATTTAGTTTGTTCAAATCTAGAGCTTGAAACGTCCCTGTAACAATTCGTGACTGCCAATCAGAGACCTACCCAGGATTAGCAATCTACCCGTCCAAAGGTGCTAAGCCAGCAGTTCTGCCCCTCCCCTCCCCAAAAACATCATGTTCCCTTGGAATATATTTGAAATCAGAGCTTTATCCTCTAAAAACGTGATTCTTAGCAGTAAAAAGAACACATGTAAAACTGCGCTTAAAACTGAAGAGCAAACAGCATGGTTGACCCCATTAACATAATCGCAGAAGTTTTTGTTAAAATTGGCTGGGAATACTAAATATTTCGCAAATACTTAGAGAATTGTAAATGTTTTACCTGTGGATGTATGTGTAGGGGTGTGCAGTGACTGCTCAATGTGATATTATAGCAAAATTTAAGCTTGTACGGTTGTACTAATTACTAAAGACAACATACTAAAGTTTTAGTATTTTTTACCCAACCACATTGAAAAATACTCGTCGAAATAACGGGTGGACGGGCCCCTGGCTAAGCCCATGCTGCCAACTCTCATCCTTGTTTGACCATACAGGGCTTAATAACACATATAAGTGTATTAGTGCTGTGCAAACTCCGGTTTTTCATCTCCGGCTCCGGCCGAATTATAGCTCTGAGCTCCGGCCACGTCATAAAATATTAAATAAATGTTTTACGATCACAGAACATTTATTAATATTATTATGAATAACCCTTTTCGCGCTTCCTAATTATCAGATAACATAACTCAGGAAACAAAACAGTGAAAACACTTAACCACGCAGAAAATATCTATATGGAAACCAGCCTCGAAAATTTTTTGACAGTGCTGCAATTTTTATATAGCATGACGCGAGGCATGACGCTAACACTCTCAGACTCCACAGCGCAATTGTTTGCACGCAAACAAAGTACTCTGTAATTTTCAAAAGGTTGATATTTATTTGTTTTGTACTTTTTTGTTATCTACAAGGTATGAATACACAGACTATGTAGCGCTAAGTCAGATGGCTTCACGAAAGCACGACGTTTGTAAGTTGCGATCGTATTACAGCTTTTCGACGCTGTTCCTGTGGGCTGTGGCAGTTTGAGTCTATGATGAATTCATTAACAGCAATTGGCAGTTTGCAGTAACTAACAATCGTTTGACATTTGTCTCATTTCAATTGTTTTCTTGTCATTTTGCCGGAGTTGGAGAAATGTAACTCCGGCTCCGGCATACAAAATTCTGCTCCGACGTCGGAAAAACCGCCGGAGCTCCGTCAGAACTCGGCTCCGGCAACTCCGGCGCACAGCACTAAAGTGTATTTCATCCAAGGGCTGATTTTCATTTTTTTAAAAGGAGGGGTGGAAACATTTCTAGTGGGGTGCAAGCAGCACCACTTAGTGACCTTTAGCAGGGGTTAGGCATTCGGGTTAAAGACTTTCACACAAAAATGAAGCAAAATTTTGGTGGGGTTGAACACTCCATAAGAGGGGTTAGAGAGATTCTAGGGGGGTTAACCCCCTACCCCCCCCCCTAGTAAATCTGCCAGTGGTTCCATCAAACACCCATACCTGTGCAATACACTTTGGACACCTCCACTCTCCTTTGGGTATGGTTGTTATGGGTGGTATCAAACAGTAGGTATGAAAACTGGCATCACAGCCATCACACAACAGTAGGCATTGACCATCATCACCAGAACTGCACATGTGACATAAATAGTCATCCTGAAACTGTCAATGAAATATCAAGATTTTATTATAGCAATAACATATTCACACACTAGTACATCATCTACTATACCCAGTATTAACAGTTGAAGGGGATTTTTAGAGGGAAATTTCAAGTGGAAAATAAATAGATCATACACAATTTCACACCTAACCAGAAGCAGCTTGCAAAAAATGCAACTACAGTATAGTTGGGTTAGAGCTTGACAACTGGACTCAGTTGGTTAGAGTGCTGCACCGGAATGGGCAATTCCAGCTATAGTCTAAATTTTAATACAAATTTTTTAAATTTCGCAGGGTTATTTTTTGCGCATTTTACAACATTTTGCGGCCAAACTTTGCAATCTTACTCATTTTAACATGCTCTTTCTAACTGTAGTCATGGATTTTGTTCTTTTTGCCCATTTTCACACCTAACCAGAAACAGGTGCGAAAAATGCAACTACAGTATGCAGTAGCTGGTTTAGAGCTCGACAACTGGACTCTCACTGTAGCTCATTAGAGAGCTGCACTGGAATTGCAGGGCCGTAGGTTCGATTCCTGCCAGAGGGCCTATAGTTGCATTTGTCGCAACTGCTCCCGGGTCAGGTCTAATTGAATGTATAAAATTCACACTCGAAAATTTCTATCACTAATTTCATTCTTCAACAAGATAACTTCAAGATTTATGATGGCAAATAAGTTTTACAAAATCAGTTTTACAAAATGGTATGTTGTTTTTGAAAATAACCAGGCTATAAAGTAGACCAGGCTCAGGGCTTCAAAATTGCGGTATCCCGATATATCCCGGCGATACCAGATTTTAAATTTGGATACTGGAAATCACAAGCTCAGTATCCCGAGGGATAGCTCAGTATCCCGAGGGATACTGAAAAAATTCTGTTCACAGCTGATATTTATCGACAAAATACCGTCGAAAATAATACAAGAAGATAAACAACATGAAGGCGATCAAATTTGACTGAGCAGGAAAGACATGCTCAAAAGAGTGCCAAAGCCAAGCAAAGTACAAAGAAACAAAGCGTTGTCAAAAATTTAAAATGGCTTGAAAAATTCCTTTCCATGGGTAATTGCTCGTGAACGAAAAGATGTTTTGCAAATGTGGGATACTAGATTTTCTGGGTGGATACCAGATTTTAAGTTGCTAGTATCCTGTTGGATACTGCTGAAGGCTGAAGGCAAATAACTAATTTGTTTGAAAGCTTATTAGAGTGGAGGAAGGAGAGCAGCTAGTGTTGACATTTGAAGTACTGATTAATTAAACAAAATAAGTGACACCCACCGGAGCTCCTTTTGAAAGCCCTGCAATACAATACTTACCAGTTCAGGATTGTGGTCCTGCAGCATCTTCTTACTAGCTTTACGTACAGGTCTTCTTCTTTGATACTTGGACTCATCCTCAGTATAAACAACATCTTTGACATCCTTCACATCTTTCACATCCTTACTCTCTGCTGCTGGCTCTATTTTGATACTTTTTGATGGTTGGTAATCATCTGTAAAAGAAACATATAGAATTCTCTAAAATTGCTTAAGGAGTGAACCTAGCACAACTGTACAGGCTGTTGTGAACATTTGGGTATGCACTGGTCGATGCTCCAGTGTATCATTCAAATTCAAATTGACTTTTTTATCCAAACCCAAAGTAATGCATTGATTTTGCTGAACATGAAACTAGTTTTAATTGCAATTCAATTCACTACGGCTGAGGGAGGTACAATATAACTTAATGGGTTAACTAAACAAATGGGCAGATAGTCTGATTTAAAACACATTAGCGCCAGTGTTCTTCCAATGATGAATAAAATAGTCTGGCATTTTTGGTACTCTGTATGCCGAATAATATATGCTTTCCTGTTTATTATACATTACTTCAAAAACCATCTTAAATCTAATTTCATTTTGCTAGCTTTGTATCTCTATCTGATTACCTCTACCTGATCACATCTAGAATCAAGGAATGAGATATCTCTACCTGAGCAACGTTCGGTCCAGAACGATGTGCAATTGCATATCACTTTTCCAAACGATGTGCAAAAAAGATCAGACTTGTGACTATTGATGAATGTCCATACATATTTATCAATCTGTTGTCTTTGTATAATTTACAAACAAGCGCTTTTGCATGCACACTATAGCAGCATGTTTGCCGACTGGAAGGTGTCAAATTTTAGCCACCATGACAGACCAACACATGACAAAAATTGTGCAAACAATGTTTAAAAAGTATTCAAATAATTAAATTATTGCAGTTTGCATTGATTGAGTAGATGTTTGACTGAGTAGCTAAGACAATCATGAACATATTTATAAAAATTCAGAGCCACATTCTATAAAGAAAAGTTGCACATAATTTTTTCTCAACTGATTCGAACCCTGTACCTGAGGTACTGGTATCCATTTTCTCTTCTTTTACATCATCTGATTCACAAACAGCTGTCATTTTAGGACCTGGTGCTAAGAATTGTAACTTCTTCAATTCTGAATTCTTTGAATAGTCAATTGACAGCTGCACCTAAAATGTACATCAGATACTTCAAGCCATGTCACACAATAATTAGGCATTAATTTATACTGCAACTTTCAATATATTTTCACAAAACAATAATCACACTAGCTATTGTGTAAAAAGTAATTTCAATGAAAAATAAACTATGCAGTAACAAATTATTTCTGGCCACAAATGTTTTTTTAAGTATGTTTGGTAATGTCGAATCTCCCTGCAAATTGGGAAGTTCATTCAGAAGTTGGTTAAAGGCCAAATTCACATGTGTTATGAAATTCACAAACAGCTTTGTAAACAAACCAAAAACCATGTACATGATTAGTTGTTACACGGTTGCTTGTAGGGCTCTTTAACCCATTGAGTGGTCATGCTCTCCCTGGGACGAGTTTGGCTTTAGACATAATAAAATAATAAAGTAGGGCACAACAGGGTGCATTGTCATTACATTCAACTCAAGGGTTAACCCATTACATTGCACTCTATTTTATTATTTTTCTCTGTCTAATATGATTTTACTTGTCAAGGGGAGCACACAGGTGATCAATGCGTTAAGCCAGAACAAGATTGTGCAGCACACAATCATATTTGAAATTCCATGATAAATTTGTGGCCAAAGTTTTGTTAAATTAACTGTAAGGGTACAGTACATTAATTAATTTAAGATAGACAAAATAATCCCTTAATCAAATTTAATTTGCACAATAAATCTCATAATCACCTGTTCTTGTCTGATTTGACGTGCGGATTTTCTCATTCTCCCATCAGGTTCTTCTCTGGGTTTGGTGGTACGCTTAGTCTAAAATTACACATTATCTATCATATTAGTTACTATTATATAACATAAAAAGTCTGTCACTCAATTGATTATTGGGCCTTTAGGCTTTAGCCATCAACATGTACAATCTAGGTATACTTGATTAACCTTAAGATAAATTGACCAGGGTTTGAATTAGAGAGGAAAATCAACTAGCAAATTTCCTTTGTGAAAAATATTTTCTGTGAAATTTTCAATTTTGCAAAGTGGAAACATTTTCATGGGTATATTTTGAAAGAATTTCGGTCATATTCTGCATTTTACACCCTAAGTTGTCCAGTTACAAAACAAGTTTGCACATCGCAAGGCTTGAAATAACATTTCTAAAGTTCTCGACTTTCCCTGCATTTTCTGATTGAAAATCCTACCGATCACAAACATTCTCTTGCCGATCATCAATTGGTTGTTATTTCAAGCCTTGGGCCCCTGACATTGTTTGCAAAAATTATTTATAATTTTTACTATTTGACCTAAAAACAATGTGTAAATTGCATGCCGCTTTGTTCTCCTTCTACTCTGTAGAGGAAGAACAAAATGTCGTGGATCATTGCGGCAACAACGGCAATTTTTTGCCGTATAGGATAATATTTATACTATTCACAATGCATTACTATTTTGATACTTGGATACAGATGTTGATCAAATCATGCGTAAATTACTATAAATAATTTTAGTCTCAGTTTTCTTCGAAAAAAAAAAACAGTAGAGAAATACGTAAACATGTTTCTAGCTTGTCAGCAATCCAAAGTAACAATAAAATTAAATTTTTAGTATTACAGTAATTTGAAAAAATCTGTGGAAACTGCCAAAATTACCATATACAGCTGTTACGTTCTATGGCAATTTTTAACGCCATTGCCATCGATTGATTTCAGGGAAATTCGAGGCCTGCCATCATCTGATCTCAAGTTGTGACCCCATCAAACCCTCATAATCGGACAACTGCATAATCCCAAAACTGCATATTAGTCACAGACGTTAATTGCACCCTAATGTGCCCTACTTTATTATTTTACTCTAACATCAGACGATTTTAGTTAATTAATCATCAAGGGAAGGGGAGACAAATTGTCAATGAGTTAATTAAATTCCATTAATTAATGTCCACTAACCATTAATACCTCATTACCAAGTAACATATCAAATGATTTCATGATTGTGTAGATGTTTTATTGTGTTGTTTACATCATTATTTGTTACCTCTGTAGGAGTATCACCACCAGTCATGAGACCAGATTGGAAAACATCGTAAGGAAACAGCAATTTTTCATAATGGTTTCTAAGACATGCTGGTACAGATTTTGTTTCCAAATAACCCATCTAAACAAGAATTGAAACATGACCATTTGTAGGAAGTCAAAAAGGCAGTTAGCAAGTAATCAAGCTATATAGGAAAAAATATCAAATATAATGCTTACAAGTATTACTAGTGCTGGAAAATGTCTGGTAGCTGGCATCAATAGCACCACTGCCACAAAATTGTTAAAGTGCCTAGGCCTAAAAAAAAATACCTGTGGTTCCAGTTCCCGACCGACCCTATTTTTTTCTGCCGACCCTATTATTTTTTCAACCCGATTGACTGTGCGACCCTATTTTCTCCGTGTGGCTGCGGCCTGCTGCCAAAAAGTGTCTGTTGTCACACTAATTATTGAAAAAACCATGAAAAAAATATTCAAAAAAAAAATTATTTCCGACCTGCCGACCCCAATTTTTTCGCGATATGAAACCGGAACCACAGGTATTTTTTTAGGCCCTGTGCGAGAAATTTTTTATGATTGAATTGCAAAGTTCATTTAAAATCACAACGTAACTTTTTTTTCTAAAACTTTGTTATCTTTCCTGTATGTATATCAAGATATTGGACTTTGTTTGGAATACAAATATGACTTAAATGACATCACATTGCATAATGTATTTTACAGAAAACTGTTTTTAGCTTGATAAAATTGTCATTAACTTAAATTTGCAGATGAAATGATAGCTTTGATACGTCTTAAAGTATATAACTTTCAATGTCGGTATTATCATGTGTTTGGCAAGGAAATGTTTTCTTTCTAAAAACTCATTATGCAGTGTCACGTCATTTAAGTCAGTTTTGCATATCAAACAAGTGGAAAATCTTGACATACAGGAAAGATAACAAAATTTTAGAAAATAAGTTACATAAGTTTTAAACAAACTTTGTTTTAAGTTTTAAAAAAATAAGTTTTAAACGAACTTTGCAATTAAATCATAAAACAAATTCTTGCATAGGCACTTTAATAAAATATACTTGCAGGAAATTTTCGTACATATGACACTAAATATTTGTCATGTTACATATCAAATACTGGACTTGTTTAAAAATTCCACAAGTGTTTTGCAAGTTGAAATTGTGTTGTGCCAAGATTAGAGTTAATCATAAAGTGCAGCACAATACAATATATTTTCTGAAATCTACATTCTCGGAAGAGAAACATATTTTCTAGCCCTAGGTAATAGACTTATGCTGGGTTACAAGCATTATGATTTGCTACAGTATTTGTGCAGCAATCAAGCCAAACATCATAACGGTCTACTTTGGCAAGACTTTTTTTATTGGTTTACGGATTTTACTCGAAAGAAAACAGGTTGGTAGGTCGGAAATTTTTTTTAAAAACATTGTTTTTCAAGATTGTCACAACGATAACATTGAGCCAGTAGTCAAAGTTTACTACTTGGCATGTCAGAACCCCAAATTAACTAAAATTAACTAAAATCGTAAAATTGTTGACATCCAAATTCTTTTTATTTTTCACTTTCTGAATATTTACGGTCGGAGGATCCGTAAACCAATGAATAAAAAAAGTCTCTCCTTTCTAGTGATGGCAAGAGCAATATTCTGATCATGAACTGACAGACAAATGATAGATTGGTGTATGCAATTAAATTGTGCTGCCAAGGGTGACATGGATAACTCCCCTTTTGATAATACTGTCTGGTATGTGGATATATGTCTGACATGTGTCTAACCTTTTGAATTTAGAATGTTCATAATGTCTCTCACAGGTCTATAATAAACACAGGACTAGAAAATATATTCCTCTTTCTGGCAGTTAATCCAAAAAAAATATATGTAGCATAGGACAGACTATATTTCAGGGTTCGAAATAGCCGCCGTCTTCCGGCGATAGCCGGCAGTTTAGGACCTTGCCGGCGATTTTAATTTCAAAGCATAGAGGATTGGCGAAAATATTATATTTATTCATCGATGACTCGCTTACAATAACGCCGTACATATACACAGAACTTGTTAATGTTTGTTCCTACACCAAATAAAATGTATTATACTGCGTTCTTCCAAATGTTGTGTTGGTTTACATCACTATTGTTTGGCCTATGCCCACTCCAGAACATAACTAAACTTTGCTTGGAAAATAGCCGGCAAACATTTTCACCTACGAAAAACAGCCAACAAAATTTGACATATTTTCAGAACGTTATTTCCAACCCTGCTACTTGCAATTCTAGTATACAAAATGACAAAAATTTGTGCAAGATGTAAGAAGATTTTCTGTGAAGATACTTCATTAGAAATTTCCTGGCAGCGGTACTGCTGCCGGACATAAAATCTTCCAGCACTAAATAAACATACACAATACACCCTTTCAGAAAGTATGCCATTTTGACTATAGTTTGACCCTATGTGAGACTTGTTAAATCCAAAAGGCTCTAGTTAATTCTATAGCCAAAGTGACCTACTTTCCGGAAGGGTCTATTATATTATCAAAATTGTTACTCACTTTGCGGGCAACGACAGGCCATTTTCTTTTGGTTGTAACAAACTCATACCCACCCTCTTCATGAACAGTCTAAAAATTATTATTATGTTTGTGATTACTACACAGATAATTAACAATTATTCGCCGAAGGCGAGGTGATTATCGGGGAATATTCGCAGAGACAAAGTCGAGGTGAATATTCCCCGATAATCACTGAGCCTGAGGCGAATAATTGTTTTAGTATTTTTACACAAGCTTTTGTGTTTTTTGAGACTGACTTTATTTTAATTTCGCTTATTTCTTTGTCAGTAAACTTCCACAAAATGGCTAACCGCCATTTTGAAAATTTCTGTTTTGTTATGTTCACCTGTAGGTGAATATAACAGCTTATTACGTCAAATTTGACCAATCAACATGTAGGATTTGTTATGTTCACTTGTGTAAAAATATTAATCAGCAATAAACGCCAAGATTCCATTGTCATTGTCGATTTCAAGTCACTTTTCAACGCGCGGTTCCCACGTTCGTTGCGAACTTGACAATTACGTTTCCAAGTTCAAAAATTGGGTGTGAACTTCACAACAAAGTTCGGAAGTACATTTCAGTGTTTGAACTATTGTAAACAAATGTTCATAGTTCAAGTTGAAATTAACAATTCAATGGAAACTTCTTGGTCAAGTGGGCTACCAAGGTTTGTATTTCATTGAATTGGTTATTATTATTGAGTATGAACATTTGTTTACAAACGAAGTTCAAACATTGAAATGAACTTGCAAACTTTGTTGTGAAGTTCACGCCCAATTTCCAAACTTGGAAACATAATTGGCAAGTTAGCAACAAACTTGGGAACTGCGTGTTGAAAAGCGACTTGAAATCGACAATAAGGAGAAAAAACACCCGGTTTCCCAACCGTACCTAGCTTTTGGCCACTGAAATGGCCGACAATAATTTGGAGCAATTGTTGATGGCATTAGTTTTGTACAAGCTATACAAAGTACAACCTGTTTGTTTCAAACAAAGTTGATAAAATATTTAACAAATGTCTGTGCCATCTGTGCTGCTGTAATTGACACAGAATGTCATTCTCATGCATGCATGAGCATTCACAAAAAAAATGAAAAAAACAAACAAAACCCAACCTACCCTATCTGAGTTTTTGCAACAAGAAATAGGAAACCCAGGCATTTTGTTGGCCTAACCCATCCAAATGTTAACTCATTAAATTCGAGTCGCAGTCCTATTTTATTATTTTCATCTGTCTAAAGCTACGTTTACACACAATGATTAATCGGGACAATTTCAGGTTTTGACAAATGTCAGTTGACAGTGTCATCAGATGATATTGACAGCATATTTTTCAAATATCATTTAAATAAAGCTGAATCGACATGATTAATCGTTGTGTGTAAACATACCTTAACGCCAGACAATTTTACTCAACAACCCGACGATTTTACTCAACAAGGGGAGAGTGCTAGTGCTCAATGGGCTAATACCCAGAGTGATTGATCGATTGTGGAACAATTGGAAATTACCGACTACAAATTATTCATGCAACAATCTACCCAATACCTACCCTGGATTCCAGAGCCTTCGACAGTAAATAATAAATTGAAATGTCGCAAAGGCTCTGGTTCAACGGGGCGATTCTTTGATTAAACCGTGCCAATCACAAAACAGAATTAGTGGTTTTAGTACAGATTAAACCACGCCAATCACAAAACAGAATTAGTGGTTTTAGTACAGATTCAATTTATTATTTACTGTCGAAGGCTCTGGAATCCAGGGTACCCAATACCGATTTTGTATTGACATCTTGTCAGTCGACCGAGTAAAGGTGACATCACGCTTGATTTTTAACAACAATTTTCAAGGTAACATGTTACTGCAACCAAAGTACATAAATGGCACGCTTCGCACATTAATTTAACATATTGTGTTAAAATGCTACGTGTATGAACGTGCAAAGTATCTAATTTTTTCGAAGTGCATATTTTCTCAACAATCGGTTTTACACGATCGGAAATACAGATAATTCTGCCGATTCCGATTGTCTACCGGTGAGGCAAAAATTGTCCCGACAGTGATTATCAGTCAACCACTAAATACCGAGCATTATGCTGTTGATAACACAAGTAAACTGCATGGTTTTAGGCAGAGTAAGAGTACAAAGTGTAATAATGTAAAATTACAAAGTGTATTAATTAAGTGTAAAATGTATTAAAGCGCCCTACTTTATTCTTGTACTCTGTCTGACACCAGACGATTTTATTTGCCAAGGGCTGCCACTCAATGGGTGAATGGGTTCACATGGACAGATATTTTACTGCTCAAGGCAATGTGTTGGGTTAACCCATCGAGTGGCAGCACTCTCCTCTTGACGAGTAAAATCATCTGATGTTAGACAGAGTAAAATAATAAAGTAGGGTTCATTAGGGTACAAATATGTTCCTTGTTAATCCATTAGGCTGCAAAATGCATGGCCAAATGTAGTCAATATTGCTACGGGACTTTACTTTGCCTAAAATTTTACACTTCTACTAATCGAGGAGAACATATCGGGCTTTTACTTGCTAAATAGATCAAACATGTTGCTCGAACATATTTATATTGTTCGATAAGTCATGTTGGATCTATTTAAACACAATGTTGAGTAATATTAGTCGATGTTGGGTCAGGTTTCATTCGGTTTAAACGAGACTCCCATTTAAACAAATCCAACGACATTCAGTGGTGTCAGTAGAACATGTTGGACTTGCTTAAATGAATTTCTGAGCCAAACTGCAAACCTACATTTTAACATGAAACCCAATCCATTATTATTGAATTTATTTCATTGTTACAGAGTGAATACAACCATGACTATAGAACCACGACTATAAATTTAACATTACGTTAGAAACTGCATCATAACAAGTCAGTTCACACCAAGCCACCAAGAATCAACTGAAATGGTGAAATCTTATCGGTTGGCGTTTCTATGTGCGTACTAATTCGTGTCGCAATTGCAATTTCCATGTTAGGGTGAGGGGCCACAGTTTACCTATTGTTCTACAATTTCATGTCATTTTGTATCATTATTTTGCCAAAATGGCTTCCAAACATAAATAATCACCAAACCTCACCGAAACATTGTCATTTTCGATCATTTCTGCAAAGATTTAAGCCCGAAATCGCCGCCCCACTGAACAATGAGGCAAAAAAAACGGCAACGAAATTATGCAGCGAGGCAACATGCGTTTGTATACTCACTTTATAAAGTTTAAAAATGTCCAAATTCTTCTTGTCCACCATAGGCAGTTTTAAATTTGTTCCCTAATTTTGATAAAATGCTTAAAGTTAGGGGCATTTGGCCTATAATTATTAGCAGGGAAGCTTATAAATGGCAATTTTGACGGTTTCACGAAGCGCATTTTGTCGAGGACAAGTCTTCCTGCCTAGGCTCAGGCCTATACCTGCAATTCCCAAAACTTGGCGATGGCGTCCAAAAAATTGAATTTTACTCTTGTTGTCGCCTACAAAGAAAGTGAAATAAGCCGTTAATTAAGAAAGGAGACATAAATGTTTCCAGAAGAAGCCAATTTGGGGTGATTTACGTTGAATACGCGAAGATATAAACAGAAGAAATTATATACAGTCGGGAAAGATCAAACATGGCTACCGGGCTGCCAAGTTCACGTTACTTGGTATTCGTGCAGAAAAAGAAACATCTACATTTTCGTTTTGGTCTCACAACCCTGCCATTTTAGTTCTTCTTATGTTGTAGGACTTCTTTGAGTTAACGATGAAGGGATCTGAAAGTTCGATTCGTCGTTATAGCCCTGAATATGGGCAAAAAAAGAAGTGCGCTCGCGCAAGTTGCCTGAAACGCGAGTTCACAAAAGTTGAATAGCTTCAAATTTACCTCGAGTTCGTTGAGTTTTTGCACTCGAGGAGTAAATCTAAACTTCTCTACGTCCACGGAGAATGGTGGCTGCCAGTCCTAGATAAAAACCAAAGCAGTACAACGTGTCAATACGCTGTTACGATGCGCCAAAGATGGCAAAAAATCTTGAAAAGTTGGCCAAACTTACGGGCGGAGGGCGAATCTTGCAAATTCCAGTTTTTTCCACATACGGCCGTATCTTTGTTATAAACGCTAAAGGATCTTGAAATTCTTCTTCAGTCGGCTCAAATACAGGAGCCTCAGGGGGAGGCATAAACGTATGCTCTTCCATGAGGGAAAATTCTACATTACCACACACAAAAACAATTTAAAGCACACACTACGTCTACGCCAAGCATCGCCATATTTCTGCCAACCTTCCCCACTCGCCAGCCCGGATAATATAAACCACCTGTGTCACGTGACGTAATCAACATTTCTGATTGGTCAAATCAAATGGTAAGCGATCGCTGATTGGTTGATGTCGCCTTAATAAGTTTCCGCAAGGGAGAAACAAAGTACGCAATCTCCGTGACTACAAAGAAAGCGACAAGATTGGCATATCAATGCACGCAAATACATTTTTGACAAAATATCGCGATTTTCGCGTTTCCTGATTGGATATCTCAGTAATGAATTTCTGCAGAACAGAATTAAGTTTAGAAACTGAATTTATGCTTAGTAGGATAATATAGCTAGCTAGTATAGAGGTATACTATATTTACAGATGTTGAACTTGAAAGGCTATTATTCTATCCTGTCGTTCTTTCATCTTTTTACAATCAAATGTATAGTCATGCCGTGCCGGTAGATTATTCGTAGAATTACTGACCATTTAGAACATACCATAGTACATTTACACACGCATTATTAATTTGTTTCGAATGTTACTGATATTCAGTGTTAAGCAATGTCTAAAGTGTCTCTGTTTTCAAAATAATGAAGTCGAGGACCCAAGGTTTATATGCGTGCATGATGGCACGCTCTCTAAAATGGTATATTCTTTCATCATTAAAATGTATTACGTTTTTGATAAAGTTTCTAATAAGCCTTTAGCCCAGTTTAGGTGCACAAATTTTTGGGTAGGAATATGTAAGCAAAATTTAATAGGCTTTTAAAAATTTGATTCTTGTTTGGAAAGGTTTAACAGCAGGAAATTGACAAAAGAAAAACACAAAGGGAAAATGAAAATTCTCCAGAGTTCGATCCGCGTCGCATGAAAAAATTATTAAGAGTCTGGGAGCAACAGAACCATTTCATTGTGTACTACATGAAGTCTCACACTTGTCACAAACAAACGGTTGTTTCAAAGATGGCGGATTACTCGGACATAGAAGATGTAGCGATTTCATCTCCTTTACCGACGATCAACCAGCGTCTGGGCCATCTCAAACCATCGCGAGAACTGCTAGAGTATTATAGGAAGAAGATAGCAGAATATGACGGCGAACATGAAGATATTACGAGAAAATTGGAGCAGTATAAATGCACTTATGAAGAGCAGGTTCGAGCTTAGGAGTGGAGATTTTTAGTTTTCCTTTGATTTGATATATAAAATCTTGTTCATATAATTTAGTTTGGTCAGTTTTAGCTTAGGTTTATGCTTTTTATAACTAGTAATACACATTTATATTTCATTCGCCTCCTGGCAAATTAAAAACTCTTCGATAATTATGTCACAACTACACTGTTTTCAACTTAGGACCACCTTAATAAATGCAAAGGATTTCAAGTTTTTTCTTATGGCCTATGCACAGAGAAGCAGAACAACCTTCTTCAACACATGAAGGAAAAAATTTTGGATTTTGATCAATAAATATGGAAATAAGCATTACCACGGAAACGAGTCTCCATATTTATTGATCAAAATCCAAAATTCTTTTCGCGCATGTGTTGATGAAGGATGTTCTGCTTCTCTGTGCATAGCCCATGAATGAGAAAAAAACTTGAAATCTTTTCCATTTAAGGTGGTCCTGAGTTGAAAACAGTGTAATTGTGACGTAATTATCGAAAGAGTGTATTCTCCGATCCGAGTTTGCGTTATCAATTTTTAATCTTCACATAGTCTATGCTGAAACTTTCAATAATGTTTGGACGTTCAATGCGCGAGTTTATACGACGTTTTGAAAATTTTGTTTTTTTACAAAACAAATTTCCGCTGCAGTTAAATTTTTTTTTTCCTGTCACGCATTTAAACAATCATCTCATGATTTCTATAAATTATGTTGTTTTCATTACAAAACCATGTAATGTCGTGCATAAGGATAATGTTCAACTCCTGTTATTGGATTGCGATTAGCGTCAATGTTAATTACCAAATTTATAATGTGCCGGGTCAGATTTATCTCAAAAAACGTGGAAAAGATTAAGAAAAGATACTTTGTCTGATACTGTAATTCGCCTGTTTAAAAACGTGGCAAATGTCAATACGAAGTTTGCGTGTGTGCGCACTTTAGGAGGGATAAACTATCTATGTGTAAAAATACCAAAGGTTTTCTCCAATTTTCCCGCGGCTGATTTTAAAACCATGCCAGTATAGATCGCGTTATTCTAACTAATTTGTCTGCGTAGTTCGTTCAGATGGCGTTTAGATCTATTAGATAGCGTACAGGGTGTTAGCTACAGTAAAAAATTCCGCGTTAAACGCGGTTTTCCCAAGTATCTTGAGGTCGCAATTTCCCAATTTGGGTCAGCCAAAAAATAGTTATAGAAATTCAATGTTGTTAATACGCCATTAGAAACATGTTAAAAACTACATTGGCTCAAAATTACTCCCAAAATGCGGTAAATGCCATTTCAAAGACACAAAAATTTTAAAAATCGAGGGGGCAACCGCATGCCCCCAGACCCACAAAGAAATGCCCGGCTTCAGGCTAAAATAAATTTCCCAATTTCAGGGGCGGGTAAACGCGGATTTTTTTTTACTTCTGGCTAACACCCTGAGCGTACTTTTCATGTACCTAACTTAGGCCGCGTTTACACTGACGCTACGCGGGTTAACACTCCGTTAAAAAATTACTACGTTTCTAGTATTGAGACTATATTGTGTTTACACTATAACGGAGTGGTTTGCCGTAGCGTACTAACTACGAACCACCACATTTGCCTCTCTGAATACAAATCAATTTCGTTAAAAATTTACTACGTAGTACGTTTCTTGGTATTGTGTAGTTACAGTACTATAACGGAGTGGTTTGCCGTAGCGTATTAACTACAGACCACTACGTTTGGCACTCCGGATGCAAATCACTACGCTACGGTGAATTTGCCGTAGCGTCATAGTGTAAATGCGGCCTTAACCGAGTTGACGAATTAGGTATGACAAAAGAGCAACGTATCGCATTATGATATTTGCTGTTTTGGTGTAATGTACTCAGGTGAATAAGATGCTTGTGATGTTATTCTGAGTGTATATCCACACCGGGCAGGCTTGAAAAATATGCCTGGCCACGGTGGGAATCGAACCTACGACCTTTGGAATACTTGCCCAATGCTCTGCCAACTGAGCTACGCGGTCAGGTCGGTTCGAGCATGTAATACTTCGGAACTGAGTCTAGTTCCTTCGATATCAGTATAATGTAATAATCATGATATTTGCTGTTTTGGTGTAATGTACTCAGGTGAATAAGATGCTTGTGATGTTACTCTGAGTGTATATCCACACCGGGCAGTTAGTATCGCATTATGCAACTTCGAAGCGACAAACCTCAACTTTTTGTCAGAAGTTTGTTAGGCCCAGTTTAGACGGCGAACTTAACTTATTTATACGGCGCTCTTCTGTCGTACTTAATCGTTCTATTAGTTTCGGCGCATGAAACGTTCGCCGTCTAGACCGGATCTTAGTATTAGATTAGCAATCTTGTAATTTCGAAATAGATTTATTTACGCCGTTAAGTTATTGCATTGCAAACCTTGCGCGGTCAAATGAAATCTTTGCTGACGTGGATAAAATTTCAACTCCACAAGATGACGTCATTTCGTTACCAGTCCCATGCTTAAACAACTGTAGGGAGCCACCTTAAGTCTAATATAAATTTTAATTTTATCATAGCACAAGATGCAATGGGAAATGAGACAGCGTGAAGAAGAGATCAAGGAACTTCAGAAAGCGCTCAGCGACATGCAGGTGTATCTATTTCAAGAAAGGGAACACGTTCTACGTCTGTATGCCGAGAACGATCGCTTGAAGATACGCGAGGTCGACGACAGGAAGAGGATACAGCATCTGCTCACTCTAACACATCCCCCAGGAGGAGAGATTACGTACTTTCGTAAGAAGACGTCGGAGAAACCCGTAGTCGTAAAACACAAGAACCTGAAAGGGCAGAGTAGGAATGCGTTAGAGGGGCGAGGACCAGGAGGACATAAGAAAGGTAGTAGATTATGTATGGAATTAATCTGGCCCCTATTTACATTTCTGAATGGGTGCTCTGGGCAAGAAGTACAAAATCCGTCACCACAGGTAGAAAGAGCATGCTAAAATTAGTAAAATTGCAAAGTTTGGTTACGAACATGCACTTTCGGCCCAAATGTGGTGCATTTTCCCGCGTGTAATACAGTTGATACAAAATTTCGCAGGGCTATATTTTCCGCATTTTACAACATTTCGCGGCCAAACTTTGCAATTTTACTAATTTTAACGTGCTCTTTCTAGCTGCGGTGATGGATTTTGTTCTTCTTGCCTAGATCAAGATTTAGTCTATAGCTGGAATTGGCTATAGCTCATCCCAAAAGCATGAAGCGATCGCTGGACATTAAGATCGAATGATCAAGGACTGCTACACATCCCGAAAACTAACTGTAAGACCTTAGGTTCAGTCTTCAGGAAATGTTTGAAAACATTCCTTTTCAGTAAGGCTTTAACCTTTTATAGTCTAAGACCACGTATTTTATCATTTCTATCGTAGATATACTCACTAGTCTATATTTTAGCGTCAGTTATTATGTTACTGTATTCTTTGATCTGATTCTGTTTTATGTGGGCGATGCTTTTTTATGGGCGGTACAAATGTTTTTATAAAGCTCGCTTCAGCTGGACAATATTATACAACCAAAGGAGAAACAGATCGGTGGCGGCTCTGCTGGAGTTTCCCACGCATGCACTGCCGGCGACAATAGGAAGGTTTAGATCCGACTACGAAAGCGACCACGACGTTTATTGCTTTAGATTTGCTGCAGGACCTAGCCAGAATTAGCAATCTACCCATTTTTCATTCATTCATTCATACTTTATTTGATAATGCAGGTTAATTACATATGTCAACTAAAAGCGGATGTGGAAGTGCTAGGCCAGTACTGCCCCGAAACTCCAGACTTACATATATATCTAGCTTTTTCATGATATTTGGAGTTATACTTAGCTCCAAATTATTTTTGGAGTTAGCCAGTAACTCCACAATTCACATTTCAACTCAGTTTTGAATTACACAAGTTACTCAAGTGTATATTTTGGTTTGGAGTTGGCCCTTTAGACTACCGTCGCTCCATTGCTTCCTACTTTCTGCAGCCATACAAAGAGGATAGCAAACAGGGTGTGAAAATGACCTGTTTACGCGGTGTATCCCCATGTGGTAGCCCCTACACAAACAGGACGATTAATTTCTATCATGACGTGAAGTTGCAAAATATTTAGGTTTTTACTTTCCGCTTATAATGTAAGCAATTTGTAACTCTGAAAGTTATAAATTGAAAAGTAGTTTGTTTCGACTAATACAGCAATGATGTTTGTGATGTTACTCTGAGTGTATATCCACACCGGGTGAGCTTGAAAAATATGCCCGGCCACGGTGGGAATCGAACCTACGACCTTTGGAATACTAGCCCAAGGAAGGAACTAGATTCTGTTCCGAAATATCACATACATACTCGAACCGATCTGACCGCGTAGCTCAGTTGGCTAGTATTCCAAAGGTCGTAGGGTCGATTCCCACTGTGGTCAGGCATATTTTTCAAGCTTGCCCGGTGTGGATATACACTCAGAGTAACATCACAAGCATCATATTCAGCTGAGTACATTACACCAACACAGAAAAATCATTACTAATACAGCAATGTTCCTGTTTAGATCTAACGCAACAGAAATTACGCAGTAAATCACACACAACAGACACTGAACAAGACAATCAAACATTACTCTTACAAATCGAGTCCCTACAAGCTCAACTGGAAGAACAAACTAAACTCTCTAGAGAGGAAATCGAAGGTCTTCTCGAGGATAGGAGAGTTCGTAGCGAAGAACACAGCGCCTCAACGGAACGGGATCAAGACAAGATCAAAAGCCTGACGGAAAAACTTCACAAAAGTCAAGATCTCTTGTACCAAAGCACAAAAGATTTTCTGGAATTGAAGTACGATTTGAGAGCACGGGAGAGACAGTGGATGATAGATAGGGATAGATTGGTACAAGAGATTGAACATTTCAGGCTGCAGGTGGATGTATCGGGCAGCAGTATGCTGGAGGCAACCGGAGTGTCTGTGGAACCACAGGTTATTATTCTTCTTTTCTTTCCATATTTCCTCCGATTTAGAGTCGGGCAAAGAACGCCTGATCGCAGGTTGGGGCCGGACCTTCTTGTGTATCATAGGCCTCCGCCAGTCCAATCTTTTCCATAATTCTATCCAGTCAGCTCCATATATTATATCTGGAGTGAGAATTCTATCCAGTGAGCTCCATATATTATATCTGGAGTGAGAATTCTATCCAGTGAGCTCCATATATTATATCTGGAGTAAGAACTCGAGTCGAAAAAGTGAAGCCAAAGATAGAGCTATCCGGGCGTCGGTTTCATTCCCTTTCTGTTTTTGTCTACAAGGAGTGTGCCGAAATTTCTTATTTTGACTTCGATTTAAAGAATACAGTTTACGAGCTTCATAAGTATTGGTCGTCAATGGCCGCCATCATGGCTGCACTTTTCTCGTAGGCCGAATGACTAAAGTTCTTGCTCTGGATGTACTATTTACAACATGAGCGGCCGTGTTGTATCGGATATACAAACTCGAGCCGAAGACTAATCTTATGAGTTCATTGGCGAAGTAATTTTAAAAATAAACATTGTCTAAGCCGAGAAAATCAAAGTTAAAGTTTATGTAAATCAACATGAATCTGTATCACATATACAACACGCTTACGATTTTTCTTTGTGTTTTCTTCATGAATTATTAATGAGTTTTTAAAATATATATAGAGCTCGCTGGTCCAATCAACGTAAACATTCTAGTGAACTCTATGTCTTCTATCATCAGTCTACCAATGCTTTTATGGTTGAAAAAATATAGCTTTGTTACAATATTATTCAACTTTAAGAAAGGGGGGGGGGTGCCCCTCTATCCTAGTGTCCCTATAACCACTACTAACGCCTGTATTCTAAAACCTCACTCACACTCACAGAGTGGAGGTTCAATTTGAGCTTCCCTTGATTGTCATTGCTGTTTTTGAATAGCTGGAGGGTTAGTCTCGTACCTTACTATGTGACTACTCACTCTCCAGCTGTTCAAAAACAGTACTGACACTCAAGGGCAGCTCAGATTAGGCGTAAGTGTAATATTAATACATTTATAATTTCATGATGCAGGTCGCACAACTGCAGACCATCCAGTCACTGAAAGAGCAAGTGGAGCAAGCACAAAAACTCGCAGACATGTACCGGGAACAATGTATAGGACTGGAAGACGAGTTAGGACGAATAAAGGAAGAAACCGATGTAGGACTGGAATTATTTAAAGAGAGAAATGATAAAGTTAGCAAGAGATTAGCATTAATGAATCAAAGATACGCTGCCTTGGAAAAGAGGCGAGCATTGGAGGTTGAGGGTTTTAAGAATGATATCAAGATGTTGAGAAATAAACTGAAGAATGTGGAGAAACATTTGTTTAAGGTAAGGTATTGCTACTTGGTAAGAGTGAGCACGGGTGACGGAGTTAGCAACACAATCGATCTTCTCCAACTCTCTAAGCGGTGTTTCGGAACTGGAAACAATCGTTATGGTACCACTAACCCCAAACAGATTTTGGGTCAAAATATCTTTATAGTAAAAAAACTTTTCTTGATCAATTTTTTCACTGTCAAAGTTTGCAGATATGATGTCATTAGGTGAATTTTAGCAGCAAAAAAACAAAGGAAAACTAATTTACAATTCATCTCATGACATATCTGGCAACTATGACAGTGAAAAAGTTGATCAAGATGAGGTATTGTACTATAAAGATATATTACATTTCTTCTTAGAATGACGCAAATATTACCTATACCAATAACCATATCTTGGGGTTAGTGGTAGTAACTCCAGTCACCGAATACGTCATGCAACCACTGTGCCAGCATTCCCTCATATTTTTCTAATTTCTTAGGTAACTGTCGATGTTCCAATAGACGGTGACGTCGACCAAGAAGTATTACGTAATGTACATGCTACCGCTGCAAGATCGAAATATTTGGTCGGTGAACTTCATCATCTCAAAGCTAAAATTTACTCATTGGAAAATGACTTAAGACATTGCGGATAAATGATTTTGTAAACTTTAGAATAGGTGTTGTTTTTGTAAATATATTTTTGTAAAATAAAGGTAGACAGACATTGCTACGGTCACCTCCATCTGTGCTTTTCAAACTTGAAAGACAAAGTTGAAGACCTTCATTTGTTTAATTGAAAAATTAAAGAGACTTACCAGTAAGGTGAAGTTTGATGGAGATTCTACGAAGTCATTGGTCTGGAGCTAAGGAGTCAGGTGCCCACCCATAGTTAGGCATTAGTTCTAGCTTCCCATCCCATGATTAGATATGATCTCACTTAGTGTCTTTGAAGAATGAACCTCGTGGATCACGCGCGCTCGAACCTCGTGGATCGCGCGCGCTCTCACGCGACTCCTTAGCGAAAGAGACCAATGATAAAGTAGAATTCACCTTACTTTTACAACTCTTACTTTTCAAGTCCAGTCACCCATCATTTCTTTACATTTGACTTGCGTTGTGGTAACAAGTCATTTCTTGCAAGTCCAAGTTCAGATCACATTCCTAGCCTGCGAACAGGCTAATCACATTCCTCGAGTCTACAACTCTGCCCCCACCCCCCTCCCTCCTCCGCTAGATAATGCGTTTAGGAATCTGTAAATTACAATATTAAAGTGCACCTAACCACAATTATTTTCACATCTCATTCCTAAGAACCTTTGAAATGATATTTTGTCTCGGAGTTATTTCAGTTTTATTGATATGCAAATGTCCGGAATTTACGTCACATTATGAATAATGACTGACCAAAGAATGTAAGGTACAGTTAAATATCATGAAATAAAAAAGCTAAATGGTATTTTACATAGGTATGTAATCCTCCCACAACTCCAAACTTCATTTTAATGAATTAAACTCGATAGTGAATATACGATATACAAGCTTTTACTTTAAATCATGAATTATGCATTTGTGACGTGCATACCAAACAAACTGAAATATCTCAGAAAGAAAGTGAGCAAACGAAAATCTTCAAAATAAGTTATTACATCATTTCAGAAGTTCTTAAGAATGAAATGAT